>OX235279.1:108751464-108879581 GCA_944472155.2 Trichobilharzia szidati | reverse complement strand
GTCATCACTATGACAGTCATGGTTCCTCTCTTGAAATCATTTGTATATCTAGCGGTTTATTTCACATCAAATGTTTGCGAAATACACATTTTAACATGAAATTTCAAAATACTTTCTTTTGCAAATAAAAAGTATTCACATCTTAGTACATCATTTGCGAAATGACTGGCTGGTGTTCAGCAAAAGTGAGTTGTTTAATATTCATAGTGAAACCTTTTACCACAATTAGCATCATTAGCTATCTCACAAGAGGCGTGACTCATGTATACTTGATTTATTGCGCGTGCATTTTTCAAGTAATGTATTATGTCAGACTGAGCTTAAGGATGGTATATCCCTCAGTAGTCGGTGGACAGTCCTAATTCTACAACATTTTGATAAGTTGTCATCAAAAACTCCACCTCTTGATTTTCAGTGTTCGTTGACTTTGGTAATGTAACTGTTCTGTAATGATAAAAGCAACTCCAGTTTTCATTGTTAGACAACATTATATTAAATACTCCCATAGTAAAATTTTAAAACAACACATTTAAGCGAACAATATTGTTTTCAATTACATCTCATCAAGCTTAACTCTGATATATATAAGTTTACAAATAAAAATTCAAATATAAACCAATCATGGTATTTTGTCTATAGGATAATACGATGGTGCATATAAATTGTGCAATTAGTCACAATAGTAGTAATGATAATAATAATAGTAATAATAGAAATGGTCTTATGAATAATAATAAGGATGAAAAATGACGCAATCTGTGATAACACGAATAATTAAAAACAGCATGATCAAACAAACAACTGTTCAGGTGGAAGTAGTCGATAAGGGCTAGTAAAAACAAATGAACCGATTAAGTAATGTTAGATTGTAAGGGAAAGAAATGAAACACGTTTATAATGAAGATAAGATTAAGGGATGATAAGAAAGGGGTTGAAAATATAAACAAAGGGTGGTGTAGAAGTCATTAGTTGGCTATGTCTTAATAGGCCAAGGGAGGGATAATGGCTGTACGAACTTTTTTTGAATATATAGTTTAGGTTTAATAGTTCGAATGCCTATCGCCTCAGCTGTGTGCAATAAACGAATACGAAGTCTATTGGAAAGATTCGGTGGGATGCGATGAATTACTTTGAAAGCTCTCGTTTTCTCGATTACATGACCACTATCAATTAAGTGTGACAAAATTGAGCTACGAATTGTTTTTGTCTGTCCTTTACCAAACCACGATGGGAGATGTTCACTTACACGTTGGCTAAGCTGTCTAGTAGTACGCCCAATATAACTGTCACCGCAGGTGCAGTTGAATTGATAAATGCACATAGATGTGGCAAAACTATCAAGCTTATCCTTCGTTTGCGTCCCAATCACTCGTCGGCTAGAGAATGACAAACATAGGTGTGCTGCATAAAAAGTTCTTCGTATACTCCTTGAAAGTCTTTGGAATAGAATCTCACTTGATAAGTCACCATTAAATTGTAACTTAATAAATAGAGGTTTCTTACGTACAGTCAGAGTTTCCGGTTTTTTCTCCGATATTTTCATATGTTCCTTTATGAAACTACCCGGATAGCCCATCTCCATCAAGGAATCGGGAATATATTCAAATTCCTTTTGTAAGAGGTCATCGGTACATATCTTTCTTGCTCTGCTCGCAAGACATTTTACAACATTCCTTTTATATTCAATGGGCACGTAACTAAGGAAGTGTGTGTATTGCCCTGTGAAAGTGCTTTTTCTATACACACTTCTCCCAAGTGATCCATCTTCTCTCCTATTTAGCAAGACATCCAGGAAATGTATTTTATTCTCCTGCTCCTCTTCAAAAGCAAAGGTAAGCGAAGGGTGGATGTTGTTGAATCTCAGCAACAATTCGTCTATGTTAACATTTCCATTAGCTAAGATAAATGTATCATCGACATATCGGTAATACATATCAAACTCTTTGATGATGTCCTTCAATTTCCCGTTTTCGAGTTTTGCGAGAAAGAAGTCGGCTAATATTGGGCCTAATGGTGAACCCATGGCTATTCCATCTACTTGTTGGTAGCATGAGTTATTGAAGACAAAGTGAACATTCACTGTGCATTTAAGAAGTAATTCTTTGAGGCTACACAAGGGGATTCCTAAGTCTAATTGCCTTTCGACGATTTCTTGACAAATATAATCTACTGTTTCCGTAAGCGGTACGTTAGTGAATAGTGATGATACATCCATGGATAACATGTGTTTATACTTCACATTAGTCTCGGATATTTTAGAAATAAAGTCGAAGACATCACTAATTCTATGTTGCACGATTTCTCTGTGCAAAGGACCCAAAATCTTCACTAACCACTTCGCTGTTCCATGAAATGGAGAGTTATACATATCTAAAACTTTTGGCAGACCGTAAAGACGTGGAGTATTGGTACCCGTTGGTTTCATAGACTCATACGTGGCTGGTGATAATACTCCTATTTGGTTCAGTTTTTTGAGGGAGTCGGTCATTAGTTTCTCCGCTCTTACATTGAGGTCTTTGGAAGCACCAAGAGATTGCAATTTAGTTTGATCACTCAAAATACCTTCCATTTTCTCAACATAATCACTTTTGTCCAGTAAAACTACACCGTCACCTTTATCCGGCTTGCTAATAATTAAGCTTTCGTTGCTTCTAAGTTCTCTAAGGGCTTCTTTGTGTTGCTTAGATAACAGACTATTCACTGAATGTCTATTATGATTGTATTGTTGGCAGATGTCAACTAGCGTCATTTTGAACCTAGTTAGCTCATCGTGCACAAACCGGGCCTTTCTCTTCGCCCTGTTGTAGATACGTATAACTCTCCATTTCATGGAACAGCGAAGTGGTTAGTGAAGATTTTGGGTCCTTTGCACAGAGAAATCGTGCAACATAGAATTAGTGATGTCTTCGACTTTATTTCTAAAATATCCGAGACTAATGTGAAGTATAAACACATGTTATCCATGGATGTATCATCACTATTCACTAACGTACCGCTTACGGAAACAGTAGATTATATTTGTCAAGAAATCGTCGAAAGGCAATTAGACTTAGGAATCCCCTTGTGTAGCCTCAAAGAATTACTTCTTAAATGCACAGTGAATGTTCACTTTGTCTTCAATAACTCATGCTACCAACAAGTAGATGGAATAGCCATGGGTTCACCATTAGGCCCAACATTAGCCGACTTCTTTCTCGCAAAACTCGAAAACGGGAAATTGAAGGACATCATCAAAGAGTTTGATATGTATTAGCGATATGCCTCCAAAGCCTCAGGATGGTCGGGGGTGGGTCCCTTGCGCTGCGGGTTGGCCACCCCTCCGCACACCTCTTGAAATGCTCCCAAATGACCGGGCGTCTTACATAGCCTCTCCTGAGGAAGTCCTACTCACTGCCTTCACGTGGCAGAGATGTTTTTCACCAAAGTGAAAGGGCGAAAGCGGATGCCCGGCGCTCTTCTCCGGGTTGACTGTCCACTGGATGACAGTCTAGGGGAGATGGCTAAACCCTGATTCCAAACCTCCAAAAAACTAGCGTATGAAGCTCACTGGAGCTCACCGGCAGACGTATGGACAAATTGCTTGTTGGATGTCCTGGATGTCTGGCCCCATTCAAACAGGCGTATGAACCGAACTCCGGTCACCGGCTGCCAATGGATAGTGGACTCCCTACTCCACTACTACTGCCTTGTAGGTCACACTTGGTTGTGTAAAGACTAGAGCTGCACTCTCAAACAAAAGGCCGAGCGATTCTGGGGACATCACTCGTACCAAATTCCCATGAAACTTCATGAACTCTCTTCATCAGATCGCCGCGCCTGGGCAGCGATGATTCGAGATGTTCATGAAGCCGGCTCATCCTCCCGTAGGAGATAGCCGAAGTAAAGCAAAGTAAGTAATATTACCGATATGTCGATGATACATTTATCTTAGCTAATGGAAATGTTAACATAGACGAATTGTTGCTGAGATTCAACAACATCCACCCTTCGCTTACCTTTGCTTTTGAAGAGGAGCAGGAGAATAAAATACATTTCCTGGATGTCTTGCTAAATAGGAGAGAAGATGGATCACTTGGGAGAAGTGTGTATAGAAAAAGCACTTTCACAGGGCAATACACACACTTCCTTAGTTACGTGCCCATTGAATATAAAAGGAATGTTGTAAAATGTCTTGCGAGCAGAGCAAGAAAGATATGTACCGATGACCTCTTACAAAAGGAATTTGAATATATTCCCGATTCCTTGATGGAGATGGGCTATCCGGGTAGTTTCATAAAGGAACATATGAAAATATCGGAGAAAAAACCGGAAACTCTGACTGTACGTAAGAAACCTCTATTTATTAAGTTACAATTTAATGGTGACTTATCAAGTGAGATTCTATTCCAAAGACTTTCAAGGAGTATACGAAGAACTTTTTATGCAGCACACCTATGTTTGTCATTCTCTAGCCGACGAGTGATTGGGACGCAAACGAAGGATAAGCTTGATAGTTTTGCCACATCTATGTGCATTTATCAATTCAACTGCACCTGCGGTGACAGTTATATTGGGCGTACTACTAGACAGCTTAGCCAACGTGTAAGTGAACATCTCCCATCGTGGTTTGGTAAAGGACAGACAAAAACAATTCGTAGCTCAATTTTGTCACACTTAATTGATAGTGGTCATGTAATCGAGAAAACGAGAGCTTTCAAAGTAATTCATCGTATCCCACCGAATCTTTCCAATAGACTTCGTATTCGTTTACTGCACACAGCTGAGGCGATAGGCATTCGAACTATTAAACCTAAACTATGTATTCAAAAAAAGTTCGTACAGCCATTATCCCTCCCTTGGCCTATTAAGACATAGCCAACTAATGACTTCTACACCACCCTTTGTTTATATTTTCAACCCCTTTCTTATCATCCCTTAATCTTATCTTCATTATAAACGTGTTTCATTTCTTTCCCTTACAATCTAACATTACTTAATCGGTTCATTTGTTTTTACTAGCCCTTATCGACTACTTCCACCTGAACAGTTGTTTGTTTGATCATGCTGTTTTTAATTATTCGTGTTATCACAGATTGCGTCATTTTTCATCCTTATTATTATTCATAAGACCATTTCTATTATTACTATTATTATTATCATTACTACTATTGTGACTAATTGCACAATTTATATGCACCATCGTATTATCCTATAGACAAAATACCATGATTGGTTTATATTTGAATTTTTATTTGTAAACTTATATATATCAGAGTTAAGCTTGATGAGATGTAATTGAAAACAATATTGTTCGCTTAAATGTGTTGTTTTAAAATTTTACTATGGGAGTATTTAATATAATGTTGTCTAACAATGAAAACTGGAGTTGCTTTTATCATTACAGAACAGTTACATTACCAAAGTCAACGAACACTGAAAATCAAGAGGTGGAGTTTTTGATGACAACTTATCAAAATGTTGTAGAATTAGGACTGTCCACTGACTACTGAGTGATATACCATCCTTAAGCTCAGTCTGACATAATACATTACTTGAAAAATGCACGCGCAATAAATCAAGTATACATGAGTCACGCCTCTTGTGAGATAGCTAATGATGCTAATTGTGGTAAAAGGTTTCACTATGAATATTAAACAACTCACTTTTGCTGAACACCAGCCAGTCATTTCGCAAATGATGTACTAAGATGTGAATACTTTTTATTTGCAAAAGAAAGTATTTTGAAATTTCATGTTAAAATGTGTATTTCGTAAACATTTGATGTGAAATAAACCGCTAGATATACAAATGATTTCAAGAGAGGAACCATGACTGTCATAGTTATGACTGAAATGAACATCAACAGGAAGCCTGCGAAGTATCAGACAAACGAATGGATGTCATGAATAAAGGACAGGTGTTGCATAATGGTCTACGGTTCTACAAATTAAATTTTCAAATCAAGAAAATCTGCATTTCTTTATCAATCAGAGAGCATGCATACTGCACAACAGTTTTCTCTGTCTTACGCTACAGTTGTGAGACATACCTGCTGAGAGCAGATGACATGAAAAGACCACACGTACCTGATCAACGGTGTTTCTGTTCAACTGCTCGACACAAGTGGAGCAACAACGTGAGTAATTCTGAGATCAGACATAGTGTTACGTAAAGGAAATAATTCAATAACCGGGATTGTTAATATTTACCAAGTGAGGTAGCCAGGTCATATGCTACATTTATAAAGCTATTTTCTTCGACAAGTCATGTTAACTGAAGTAGAATGATGTTAGAAATGAGTTGGTGACGATCACGACAAGACGTAATATCAATCCATGAAGTGACTAACTGTTGATGGTGGTTGGAGGTTGTCCGGCTAAGGAAGTTGGTTCGCTAGGACTAAATTGTTGAAAATATAGCTTACATCTATCCACAATAACATAGATAGATTTCCACTCGATCATCAGGGCAATTGTGAATATTGTTTAACAATCTACATTAAGTTATCATCTTTCTTTCATTTATATCTGTCGACTGTATTATCCCAGCATTTCTGTCCTTTTACTTTCTATACCCTTTTTCAACAGGTCAAAAAAATGCCGAAGTGAATAGAGATGGATTGAACATAAACTAAGAAGACCTTCAGGTGACATCAAAATCGAGGCCCCCAACTGGAACTTGGATGAGAAACGACTAATTGGGTATTCGAGGGTGAAATGAAGGTGATGGCCTCAAAAGATGGAAGCTTATGGGCAGCTAGGAATGACCGTAGAGAACAAAGTGGAATGGAGATGTCCTGTTTAAGTGCTATGTTACACTCCGAAACTAAGGAACTAATAGTAGTAATGCTTTTCCAACATGGGCTAATTTAACTTCATAGTGGATCACATTTTATTTTAATAAATCACACAGTGTTGTACAGTTAAATTAACTGATGACGTTTCGAGCACAAACTATTGCTCATAATCATATCAAGTTACTCACACAACTTCTTTCCTTCATTTATATACATGTGTGGAATCGATTAGATATTGGAATAAAATTCAATATGAGATAATGTACATTCACAAATAATAGTACGAGTGTTATTAATCAATTACAATTAGATGGGAAATACGACGAGTGCTTTTATAGTCATAATAAGTTAATTGTTAGAATGTTTTGATGTGTTTGAATGGAAATAGAATTTTTTTAAGATTATTTATTATTCTCTTTGATTTGACGGGGTAATAATTTCCTTTGTATTTGAGTCACTTCTGTTGCATGTATTGGGTGTACACTCAATGAACAAGGATTCCGTAATCAACCTCTCTCTCCACCTACCTATGTTTCTCTTTAGAATTTTAACCCTATCCCACCCTATTGTGTGGTTGTTCGTTAATGCGTGAAGTGCAATTGCTGAGCTTTTTTCTAAATTACTTATCTTTTCAGGGTCAACCATTCTTCCCTTAGCTAAATTCTTATGTTCTGATAATCTGACTATCCCCGGCCTACTAGTTTGACCTATGTAGTTGACCTCACAGTCATTGCAGGGTATTTTGTAAATTATATTATTTTGTTTGATTGGGTCAACAGGGTCCTTTAACCTACAGAGCTTGTCCCTGAGTGAGTTTGTAGGTTTGAATGCCACCCTAATTCCTGCTTTATTAAGAATCCTACGTAGGGTCTCAGATGTCCCCTCCTTATATGATATAACAGTGGATGACTTATATTCTCTCTTATTTATGCTATCATTACTAGTTCCACAATTATTTTTATTTTGTTTTTGGCCTTTAGTTATCTTCCTAATGAATTCTAAAGGATAATTATTCAACACCAACGCTTCTTCTATCTGTTTTATCTCGTCGTTTAGGTCTTTTTTTGTGCTACTTAGTGCTATGGCTCGGTTTGTTAGACACTTAACTAAGCCTGCCTTAACAGTTAACGGATGTGACGAATTAAAATCTAAATATCTATTAGAATGCGTTGGTTTTCTATACACACTAGTGTGAAGTTTACCTTCTTCTATTCGTTTTATTTTACAATCTAGCATAGCTAACTCTCCTTGTTCATCTTCCGATTCAAATGTGAATTTTATCCCCTCTACTAGTGAGTCAATATGTGTCAAGAAGCTAGAGATATGTTCTGTTTTTAACACTGTGAAAGTGTCATCCACATATCTCCATCATATTTTTGGAGTAGGACTAAATGTATTTAGAGCAATATTTTCCCAGCTGTCCATAAATATGTCTGCTACGATAGGGGATATTGGTGATCCCATTGTTACACCTTCTGTTTGTCTATATATTTTGCCTTGGAATTTAAATATGGTAGATGTGAGGCATAGCTGAATCCCTAAAATAATTTCTTCAATGGACAGCTTTGTCCTATGAGTGAGTTCAGGATCCGCAGTTAGTTCCTTTTTAACTGCTTCTAAGGCCATATTGACTGGTATATTAGTATAAAGACTAGTTATATCAATACTAACCATTGTTTCATCATTCCCTAGTTGAATGTCATTTAGTTTATTTTTCATCTCATATAAATTAGTTAGCCTAGAGTTTGAACGATCTCTAATGGGGCATAATATTAGAGCTAAATGTTTTGATAATTCATATGTAGGGGTATTTCTAAAATCTACTATTGGTCTTATGGGGTATCCTGGCTTGTGTATTTTAATGGCACCATACATCCTACTAGCATTATTAGTTTTAGGCATTAAATAAAACCATTTAGACTTACCCAGAGACAGCTTCATTCTGCGTATTAGTTCTGCTGTAGATTTCTTAACCTTATTCATTATTGCATCTACAGGCTTCTTAATTTCCTCATATGGACCCGTTTGAATATGTTCAATAACTTTTTTGATATGGTCAGATTTATTCAAAACTACGGTGGCGTTTCCTTTGTCAGCTTTTGCAATGACAATATTTTTATCCTGTTTTAGACTAATTAAAGCTTCTCTTTCCGATTTTGTCAAGTTTGATTTCGCCTTCTTTTGATTTTTTAGGGTTAATGCACATTGTGCTCGAACCTCTTCTGCTGCTGTCTTGTCTATTGAACCTAGTGCTACTTCTATATTAGGAATGACATCCTCTGGTTTTAATTTATTAACTGTTACGTTGAAATTTAGTCCTTTCTCCAGTACTTTTATCTCACTGGAGCTTAGTTCCCTTGATGAGAGGTTGATCACCCACTTTGTTTTGTCGATAGAGGATGAAGCATTGACATCAATTTCATTTGCTGTGTTCTTTTCTTCAATAAGTTTGTTGAATTTTTTGATTTGTGTGGCTTTTGATTTTCTTAATGCTGATTCTCTAGCTTTTTCTGATGTTTCAACAACAATTAGATAATCTTTGTCATTGACCATACATTTGAGTTTTTTGATTTCATTTCGTATATTATTTAGTTTGACAGTAATTCGATGTAGTTCTTCTCTTAGACATAATCTACTGAGATGTTCAGCTGCTGACGATATTTTTCTTGAAGTAATTGGAGTGCGTATGTGCAAATATTTTGGAATTATATGATTTTTTAAACATCGACTGTTAAAAATCCGATGGTTTGTGAATCTCGCTTCTGTTTGAGAAAGTCGTGTGAGTTTATTGATAAGCTTCCTAGTAGGAAGACCATATGTATTATTGATATAAGTATAAAACTTGGACACGGTGGTAGAGTATAACTCCATAATGGATAGGATTTTATTTTAATAAATCACACAGTGTTGTACAGTTAAATTAACTGATGACGTTTCGAGCACAAACTATTGCTCATAATCATATCAAGTTACTCACACAACTTCTTTCCTTCATTTATATACATGTGTGGAATCGATTAGATATTGGAATAAAATTCAATATGAGATAATGCACATTCACAAAAAATAGTACGAGTGTTATTAATCTATTACAATTAGATGGGAAATACGACGAGTGTTTTTACAGTCATAATAATAACACTCCTACTATTATTTCTGAATGTATAATATCTCATATTGAATTTTATTCCAATATCTAATCGATTCCACACATGTATATAAATGAAGGAAAGAAGTTGTGTGAGTAACTTGATATGATTAAGAGCAATAGTTTGTGCTCGAAACGTCATCAGTTAATTTTAACTGTAGGTTAAAGGACCCTGTTGACCCAATCAAACAAAATAATATAATTTACAAAATACCCTGCAATGACTGTGAGGTCAACTACATAGGTCAAACTAGTAGGCCGGGGATAGTCAGATTATCAGAACATAAGAATTTAGCTAAGGGAAGAATGGTTGACCCTGAAAAGATAAGTAATTTAGAAAAAAGCTCAGCAATTGCACTTCACGCATTAACGAACAACCACACAATAGGGTGGGATAGGGTTAAAATTCTAAAGAGAAACATAGGTAGGTGGAGAGAGAGGTTGATTACGGAATCCTTGTTCATTGAGTGTACACCCAATACATGCAACAGAAGTGACTCAATGCAAGTACCATAAATATGGAAGATATTATTACCTCCGGTCAAATCAGAAGAGAATAATAAATAATCTTAAAAAAATTCTATTTCCATTCAAACACATCAAAACATTCTAACAATTAACTTATTATGACTATAAAAGCACTCGTCGTATTTCCCATCTAATTGTAATTGATTAATAACACTCGTACTATTATTTGTGAATGTACATTATCTCATATTGAATTTTATTCCAATATCTAATCGATTCCACACATGTATATAAATGAAGGAAAGAAGTTGTGTGAGTAACTTGATATGATTATGAGCAATAGTTTGTGCTCGAAACGTCATCAGTTAATTTAACTGTACAACACTGTGTGATTTATTAAAATAAAATGTGATCCACTATGAAGTTAAATTAGCCCATGTTGGAAAAGCATTACTACTATTAGTTCCTTAGTTTCGGAGTGTAACATAGCACTTAAACAGGACATCTCCATTCCACTTTGTTCTCTACGGTCATTCCTAGCTGCCCATAAGCTTCCATCTTTTGAGGCCATCACCTTCATTTCACCCTCGAATACCCAATTAGTCGTTTCTCATCCAAGTTTCAGTTGGGGGCCTCGATTTTGATGTCACCTGAAGGTCTTCTTAGTTTATGTTCAATCCATCTCTATTCACTTCGGCATTTTTTTGACCTGTTGAAAAAGGGTATAGAAAGTAAAAGGACAGAAATGCTGGGATAATACAGTCGACAGATATAAATGAAAGAAAGATGATAACTTAATGTAGATTGTTAAACAATATTCACAATTGCCCTGATGATCGAGTGGAAATCTATCTATGTTATTGTGGATAGATGTAAGCTATATTTTCAACAATTTAGTCCTAGCGAACCAACTTCCTTAGCCGGACAACCTCCAACCACCATCAACAGTTAGTCACTTCATGGATTGATATTACGTCTTGTCGTGATCGTCACCAACTCATTTCTAACATCATTCTACTTCAGTTAACATGACTTGTCGAAGAAAATAGCTTTATAAATGTAGCATATGACCTGGCTACCTCACTTGGTAAATATTAACAATCCCGGTTATTGAATTATTTCCTTTACGTAACACTATGTCTGATCTCAGAATTACTCACGTTGTTGCTCCACTTGTGTCGAGCAGTTGAACAGAAACACCGTTGATCAGGTACGTGTGGTCTTTTCATGTCATCTGCTCTCAGCAGGTATGTCTCACAACTGTAGCGTAAGACAGAGAAAACTGTTGTGCAGTATGCATGCTCTCTGATTGATAAAGAAATGCAGATTTTCTTGATTTGAAAATTTAATTTGTAGAACCGTAGACCATTATGCAACACCTGTCCTTTATTCATGACATCCATTCGTTTGTCTGATACTTCGCAGGCTTCCTGTTGATGTTCATTTCAGTCATAACTATGACAGTCATGGTTCCTCTCTTGAAATCATTTGTATATCTAGCGGTTTATTTCACATCAAATGTTTACGAAATACACATTTTAACATGAAATTTCAAAATACTTTCTTTTGCAAATAAAAAGTATTCACATCTTAGTACATCATTTGCGAAATGACTGGCTGGTGTTCAGCAAAAGTGAGTTGTTTAATATTCATAGTGAAACCTTTTACCACAATTAGCATCATTAGCTATCTCACAAGAGGCGTGACTCATGTATACTTGATTTATTGCGCGTGCATTTTTCAAGTAATGTATTATGTCAGACTGAGCTTAAGGATGGTATATCACTCAGTAGTCAGTGGACAGTCCTAATTCTACAACATTTTGATAAGTTGTCATCAAAAACTCCACCTCTTGATTTTCAGTGTTCGTTGACTTTGGTAATGTAACTGTTCTGTAATGATAAAAGCAACTCCAGTTTTCATTGTTAGACAACATTATATTAAATACTCCCATAGTAAAATTTTAAAACAACACATTTAAGCGAACAATATTGTTTTCAATTACATCTCATCAAGCTTAACTCTGATATATATAAGTTTACAAATAAAAATTCAAATATAAACCAATCATGGTATTTTGTCTATAGGATAATACGATGGTGAATATAAATTGTGCAATTAGTCACAATAGTAGTAATGATAATAATAATAGTAATAATAGAAATGGTCTTATGAATAATAATAAGGATGAAAAATGATGCAATCTGTGATAACACGAATAATTAAAAACAGCATGATCAAACAAACAACTGTTCAGGTGGAAGTAGTCGATAAGGGCTAGTAAAAACAAATGAACCGATTAAGTAATGTTAGATTGTAAGGGAAAGAAATGAAACACGTTTATAATGAAGATAAGATTAAGGGATGATAAGAAAGGGGTTGAAAATATAAACAAAGGGTGGTGTAGAAGTCATTAGTTGGCTATGTCTTAATAGGCCAAGGGAGGGATAATGGCTGTACGAACTTTTTTTGAATATATAGTTTAGGTTTAATAGTTCGAATGCCTATCGCCTCAGCTGTGTGCAATAAACGAATACGAAGTCTATTGGAAAGATTCGGTGGGATGCGATGAATTACTTTGAAAGCTCTCGTTTTCTCGATTACATGACCACTATCAATTAAGTGTGACAAAATTGAGCTACGAATTGTTTTTGTCTGTCCTTTACCAAACCACGATGGGAGATGTTCACTTACACGTTGGCTAAGCTGTCTAGTAGTACGCCCAATATAACTGTCACCGCAGGTGCAGTTGAATTGATAAATGCACATAGATGTGGCAAAACTATCAAGCTTATCCTTCGTTTGCGTCCCAATCACTCGTCGGCTAGAGAATGACAAACATAGGTGTGCTGCATAAAAAGTTCTTCGTATACTCCTTGAAAGTCTTTGGAATAGAATCTCACTTGATAAGTCACCATTAAATTGTAACTTAATAAATAGAGGTTTCTTACGTACAGTCAGAGTTTCCGGTTTTTTCTCCGATATTTTCATATGTTCCTTTATGAAACTACCCGGATAGCCCATCTCCATCAAGGAATCGGGAATATATTCAAATTCCTTTTGTAAGAGGTCATCGGTACATATCTTTCTTGCTCTGCTCGCAAGACATTTTACAACATTCCTTTTATATTCAATGGGCACGTAACTAAGGAAGTGTGTGTATTGCCCTGTGAAAGTGCTTTTTCTATACACACTTCTCCCAAGTGATCCATCTTCTCTCCTATTTAGCAAGACATCCAGGAAATGTATTTTATTCTCCTGCTCCTCTTCAAAAGCAAAGGTAAGCGAAGGGTGGATGTTGTTGAATCTCAGCAACAATTCGTCTATGTTAACATTTCCATTAGCTAAGATAAATGTATCATCGACATATCGGTAATATTACTTACTTTGCTTTACTTCGGCTATCTCCTACGGGAGGATGAGCCGGCTTCATGAACATCTCGAATCATCGCTGCCCAGGCGCGGCGATCTGATGAAGAGAGTTCATGAAGTTTCATGGGAATTTGGTACGAGTGATGTCCCCAGAATCGCTCGGCCTTTTGTTTGAGAGTGCAGCTCTAGTCTTTACACAACCAAGTGTGACCTACAAGGCAGTAGTAGTGGAGTAGGGAGTCCACTATCCATTGGCAGCCGGTGACCGGAGTTCGGTTCATACGCCTGTTTGAATGGGGCCAGACATCCAGGACATCCAACAAGCAATTTGTCCATACGTCTGCCGGTGAGCTCCAGTGAGCTTCATACGCTAGTTTTTTGGAGGTTTGGAATCAGGGTTTAGCCATCTCCCCTAGACTGTCATCCAGTGGACAGTCAACCCGGAGAAGAGCGCCGGGCATCCGCTTTCGCCCTTTCACTTTGGTGAAAAACATCTCTGCCACGTGAAGGCAGTGAGTAGGACTTCCTCAGGAGAGGCTATGTAAGACGCCCGGTCATTTGGGAGCATTTCAAGAGGTGTGCGGAGGGGTGGCCAACCCGCAGCGCAAGGGACCCACCCCCGACCATCCTGAGGCTTTGTAGGCATATCGCTAATACATATCTAACTCTTTGATGATGTCCTTCAATTTCCCGTTTTCGAGTTTTGCGAGAAAGAAGTCGGCTAATGTTGGGCCTAATGGTGAACCCATGGCTATTCCATCTACTTGTTGGTAGCATGAGTTATTGAAGACAAAGTGAACATTCACTGTGCATTTAAGAAGTAATTCTTTGAGGCTACACAAGGGGATTCCTAAGTCTAATTGCCTTTCGACGATTTCTTGACAAATATAATCTACTGTTTCCGTAAGCGGTACGTTAGTGAATAGTGATGATACATCCATGGATAACATGTGTTTATACTTCACATTAGTCTCGGATATTTTAGAAATAAAGTCGAAGACATCACTAATTCTATGTTGCACGATTTCTCTGTGCAAAGGACCCAAAATCTTCACTAACCACTTCGCTGTTCCATGAAATGGAGAGTTATACATATCTAAAACTTTTGGCAGACCGTAAAGACGTGGAGTATTGGTACCCGTTGGTTTCATAGACTCATACGTGGCTGGTGATAATACTCCTATTTGGTTCAGTTTTTTGAGGGAGTCGGTCATTAGTTTCTCCGCTCTTACATTGAGGTCTTTGGAAGCACCAAGAGATTGCAATTTAGTTTGATCACTCAAAATACCTTCCATTTTCTCAACATAATCACTTTTGTCCAGTAAAACTACACCGTCACCTTTATCCGGCTTGCTAATAATTAAGCTTTCGTTGCTTCTAAGTTCTCTAAGGGCTTCTTTGTGTTGCTTAGATAACAGACTATTCACTGAATGTCTATTATGATTGTATTGTTGGCAGATGTCAACTAGCGTCATTTTGAACCTAGTTAGCTCATCGTGCACAAACCGGGCCTTTCTCTTCGCCCTGTTGTAGATACGTATAACTCTCCATTTCATGGAACAGCGAAGTGGTTAGTGAAGATTTTGGGTCCTTTGCACAGAGAAATCGTGCAACATAGAATTAGTGATGTCTTCGACTTTATTTCTAAAATATCCGAGACTAATGTGAAGTATAAACACATGTTATCCATGGATGTATCATCACTATTCACTAACGTACCGCTTACGGAAACAGTAGATTATATTTGTCAAGAAATCGTCGAAAGGCAATTAGACTTAGGAATCCCCTTGTGTAGCCTCAAAGAATTACTTCTTAAATGCACAGTGAATGTTCACTTTGTCTTCAATAACTCATGCTACCAACAAGTAGATGGAATAGCCATGGGTTCACCATTAGGCCCAATATTAGCCGACTTCTTTCTCGCAAAACTCGAAAACGGGAAATTGAAGGACATCATCAAAGAGTTTGATATGTATTACCGATATGTCGATGATACATTTATCTTAGCTAATGGAAATGTTAACATAGACGAATTGTTGCTGAGATTCAACAACATCCACCCTTCGCTTACCTTTGCTTTTGAAGAGGAGCAGGAGAATAAAATACATTTCCTGGATGTCTTGCTAAATAGGAGAGAAGATGGATCACTTGGGAGAAGTGTGTATAGAAAAAGCACTTTCACAGGGCAATACACACACTTCCTTAGTTACGTGCCCATTGAATATAAAAGGAATGTTGTAAAATGTCTTGCGAGCAGAGCAAGAAAGATATGTACCGATGACCTCTTACAAAAGGAATTTGAATATATTCCCGATTCCTTGATGGAGATGGGCTATCCGGGTAGTTTCATAAAGGAACATATGAAAATATCGGAGAAAAAACCGGAAACTCTGACTGTACGTAAGAAACCTCTATTTATTAAGTTACAATTTAATGGTGACTTATCAAGTGAGATTCTATTCCAAAGACTTTCAAGGAGTATACGAAGAACTTTTTATGCAGCACACCTATGTTTGTCATTCTCTAGCCGACGAGTGATTGGGACGCAAACGAAGGATAAGCTTGATAGTTTTGCCACATCTATGTGCATTTATCAATTCAACTGCACCTGCGGTGACAGTTATATTGGGCGTACTACTAGACAGCTTAGCCAACGTGTAAGTGAACATCTCCCATCGTGGTTTGGTAAAGGACAGACAAAAACAATTCGTAGCTCAATTTTGTCACACTTAATTGATAGTGGTCATGTAATCGAGAAAACGAGAGCTTTCAAAGTAATTCATCGCATCCCACCGAATCTTTCCAATAGACTTCGTATTCGTTTATTGCACACAGCTGAGGCGATAGGCATTCGAACTATTAAACCTAAACTATATATTCAAAAAAAGTTCGTACAGCCATTATCCCTCCCTTGGCCTATTAAGACATAGCCAACTAATGACTTCTACACCACCCTTTGTTTATATTTTCAACCCCTTTCTTATCATCCCTTAATCTTATCTTCATTATAAACGTGTTTCATTTCTTTCCCTTACAATCTAACATTACTTAATCGGTTCATTTGTTTTTACTAGCCCTTATCGACTACTTCCACCTGAACAGTTGTTTGTTTGATCATGCTGTTTTTAATTATTCGTGTTATCACAGATTGCGTCATTTTTCATCCTTATTATTATTCATAAGACCATTTCTATTATTACTATTATTATTATCATTACTACTATTGTGACTAATTGCACAATTTATATTCACCATCGTATTATCCTATAGACAAAATACCATGATTGGTTTATATTTGAATTTTTATTTGTAAACATATATATATTAAACAACATTAGTTCAATTAATACCTCAAATTAATTCACAGTAATACTGGTTGTTCCAGTTTGGTGTAAAGGTAAAGCTTCCAATTGTTTTCTTTTGTGATATCAAGGAACAACTCACAAGCACTTGACTTGAATCTGTAGAAACAATTCACTACGTTAAACGCCTGAATCTGTATAGTCAGCTGATACTTTGTTGTAGGCGCTGGTATATTTATTTGCTGGTTTCTAGGGAAGTGTTACAACATATTGTCTGTTGTATGTTCTCATATCTTAGGTGGTAAAAGCATGATGGTAACCAGGAATTGAGTTAGCACAACCTTATAAAATTCTCAGCTTTTAATCTGTCTTGTGTAACTTACTGGAACTACATTACTGCTACCTTTAGGATGTGAGTGGTTGTAGAACGTCGGGTTTCATGTTGAGAATCTTTTTTATTTTTACTACTTCGTCTCCTGTATTATTCTTCCTTTATGACATGGTATATTTCCACTTGTTCCCATAGTGTTATCAATTGTAAAAGTTGAAATGACTCAGTTTTTTAACAATTCAACATTACCGTGTCTACCGTGTGTGATTTTAACATAGATGAATTACGTTTGGCTAAATACTTCATAGCGTCGGTCGTACCGTGGTAGAATTCTCTCCAACTATGCACGTGATCCGGGTCGACGCACTCCTAAACCTTGCTCAGCCGGTAATAAGTCCGGTAAAGCGGAAAGTTTGTGCGTGAGAATAGCAACCTCACTCCTTAGTAAACAACACCATCGCTACTGCAACTTCAAAGCTTAAGCTTGAAACCCTATGTTCCATTTGGAACGCAAAGGAATTAAATAAAATGATTAAAAATTTCATATCTGAAAGTTATCATGATTCAGAGTGACAGCAGTGAAACCATTGTCTTCAAAATAATAAGTGAACTACCACAGATTAGGAAATTAAAACTGCTTTTCACTTGTTGCATTCAAATGTCATGTGATACACAAAAATTTCGTATCTGTTCAGGTCAGCAATTAGTACATTATTAGCATTATTTTGAGATAATGTGTCGACGTTTTGCAAAGTAACCTTTAAATACATTTTTCCACTAACGGGTTCTTATCTTAAATTAATCTGGGTAAACTTTTTCAAAATGCATTTTCTTTAGGACCACCTTCAACTACTTAGTCTTCCAGCTCTATAGTTGATTAAGTTGTCTCCCCCCCTCCAGAGAGATTCTTAGTTGACTTAACAGCCATATTGGAACCCGAAACAAGCTTAACCGACTACTGAACTATCTTCATTCTTTTCTTTATCTTTCATATGATGAACACTGTCTTCTTCCTATCTACCCAGTGTATTTTTGTACTTTTGCTTACTATCATTATTGGAATTGCTGATTTATTTTCGTTTTTCCATCGCACTCTTAAATGTATCACTGTCTAGAAGTATCGTAGCATGAACGCAATTAGGCAATGATATATAACTAGACATTTTATAAGGTTATATGGAGTTAGTTTCTATGTTCGGTCATATATTGTGTTAAACAATTACAGTGCAATTCAGTAGCTAAGATGTCCTGATGTGATTCACTTAACTAATTGTGTTACTTTGTTTTTTGAATTCAGATTGGTATACTTAGGGAAAATGAATAGTTACACTTACAAATACGTTGGGTATTTTTGTATTATTCTATTTTACATTTGATAGCTCCTAATATCCTAAGGTAACTAATGCAGTTGAATAAGTATTATCTCAAGTTTTTGAGTAGCATATCGCTCTGTTATTCTTTATGTCTGTGAGACATAGCTGTTGATAGTGGAAGACGTGAAGAGACTTTCTGTCCTTGATCATAGGTGTTTGCGGTTTATTTGGTATATTATGATGAGTGATATTGGGGTTAGTCGTTGAGTGTTCCGTAAGAAGTATAAATCAGTCGATGAGGTAATGAAGCTACATCGACTGATATGACTAGGACTCGTGTTATGTATACCGATCAATGCTAGTCAACATATTGTTAGATTACGTTGCAAAAGAATTAGGCATGGTGAAATCAAATGCTTTGTGTGCTACATGGAGTGTGGCGACTTGAACTGCCGCACATAAGTGCAAAGTTCTATGTCGAAAACAGACAGACAGACAGAAATCAAAACCTGGGATCAATCTATGAAGTTAACTTTTGCTTTAAGCCAGCCAATTAAGGAGGTGTAAACTGTTTTGCCGAGGTACTCGAGACTCTATAATAATTCATGATTGGTGGCTGTTGGTGACATGGTTCAAAATCGTTCTTAATTGCTCATATGCATTCACTCTTTATGAACCTCCAGATGCAACAGGCTCCCATTACTCTCTACATACTTGTTCTTCCTCCAGCACATTTGACTTCATTGTATTACTTTTAGGTTTTTTCTTCTACCTATGTGCCATATATGAAGTGTGGCAACTTGTGAACTAGTGAACCTTTGTACAGAGTTCTGCGTTGGAACTTGGTTAGGAGAAATATCCTGTTTTTGTGCATTATACAATTGATGCACTTGACCATCTATCTATCTGTCTATCTGCCTATCTATATGCATGCATATTTTTATCACTAGGGGTGAGAAATTTTGAACTAGCATCATTCTTTTATTTTTTGCAGGGTTCCTGCGTTCCTGTTCTTTTTGTACAACTGTATAACATTTGTATATCATTGTAAATCTCACCCAGATAATGTTATTTTGTATTTTTTTTGTGATATGTTGTTTTTTACTTTGTTTTTTCTATATCCACTTGAAATTTAAGCTAATCACTTCAAACCCCCTTTTTTTAACCGTCAATACATTTATGTATATTTTGCGCTTTGTCTGCTCATCATCCGGTTATAATAATTGTACAGAAGTTTTGAAATGTATACAGTTGCCAAATTTTGGTCATAAAGCATTTTACACAGTAAGTAAGCCTACAAATCACAAAGAAAGACGAGAATTCTTGCAAAAGAACAGCAAGCATAACCGTTTTCTTACTTTAAATAATATTTTGATTATTTATGTCATCAGAAGTCATGTTCACTTAAACCTGTACAGTTTAGTGGGTTAAACTTCATCAAATATTTCCTAACTTTTTGTTGTATTCCATACATATACTTTTTAAAATGTATATTCTCAAAATTCTTCAATTTTCAATAACATGTAGACAAATCTACATTTGGTTACCTCACCGTATTGGTTCGTGCATAAACTGAGTGTGCTAATCTGTTAACTATATTTTTAGCTTGTTCATACTTTTCATTTTACTTTTTATTTGTCTACATGCGTGTTCATGTCTGTGTATGCTGTATAGTGGTGTTCTGAATTAATATCTTCTTAACAGCATAACAATGGCATTCATTGAAGGGATTACCTTATTGCATTATTCTGTTGTTTTAAAAAATCATCCATATACGTGTCGATTTTTCTCTCGTCTAAGAAAAGATACTTGATGCAATTTAATCATTATAATTTTATCAATCATTTCGGCCAATGACAATCCTGATAACGGTGTTGATAATGATGACACTTCAAGAATGTTAATAATTCATAAGCATTACTTAACCCTTTGTATATAACAAAACCATGTCCTTCAACTTTTAGTTGACCTGTTGTCTGTTTAATACTATTCTTCACTTGTTCAGCTGTAAAAATGAAAATAATAAAATAGCCGTTTAAAAGTGGCACTTTTTACTCACCTTTCAATCTTTTCATATATAAAGATAATAGGATAGTCATTATTGTTGAGACTGACTTTTCTTGATGGCCACGGTAGGGACAACGGTTGGGTGTTTTTTTTTGGACACATAGAATATTATGTAAAATCCGATCCAACCTACCAAAGGGAGTGAAATCAAGACATCTAGGAATAGCTGAGGCACTGGCGATCCAAAAACTAAAGCCTTTTCTGTATATAAAGATGCCAGTCCGTTGTGTAGTGCTACTAGCTCTAATATTTTATTATTATTATTTAAATGAATATATATATTATACTGCACTACTGAGTTGGGAATGTTTGAGTAATTTAAATAAAGTACTAGATACGTGGAACTCAGTTACTCAGGAAAGGCTGTGCGACACAATGATTGTAAAAGTCTGGTGTTACTACTGAGATTTAAGTAAGTGGAGTGGATTTCGAATCGGGAACCAGCTGACTGAAGATTGAGAGCTTAGGTCGATAGATCTTGTCTCCGGAATTTTCAGGAGAAATACTGTAGTGGTAATAATAATAATAATAATTTACACCGCATGTTTGCCAATAATTTTCAAGATATCAATACTTATCCTTGTTGTGATGATATATTGGCATTATCATGGGATAGACGAATAGGATGTTTTTGCACATCAGAGAATGTATTAACATTGTAGTGTCTGTGTGCATAATGTCCGTTCAGTTAGTAGATGAAAATAAAGTGTAAGATGATTATAAATTTTCAATCATGTGATACTTTTCACTAACATTGTTATTTATTATTTTTTATTTATTATATTTACCAATATTAGCTGCCTCGGCTTTCTTTTACGAATTTATTTTTATTTTCGTATTTGCTCTTGTTGTAATTGCAGTAACTTTTATTTTCAACGATTTCACTACGTATTTTAAGTTACCTTTCAAACTATAAAATTGTTTTGTTTCTCATGTTCATCATATTCCTCTAACAGTATGATGATGATGATGATGGCAAAATCTGTTATATGTGTTTGCGTTGTTTTTGTTTACAGCTTAAAAAGTGCTTAATTGTGTAACACAAGTCTTATGCAGAATATGTTAACAATATCATTTTTGAGTCTGCGAAAAATTTATTCTTGTTGCCTGTTGCCTGCTTTATGTTTTTTTTATTGATACTTTTCTGTGGCAAAAAGTTCAGCTTTATCGTTTTAATGTAAGCAGAATTTTGTTCAAATACACTTTCGTTCAGTTTTGTTTTCGGCCAGTGTTAATTTAGTCTCTTTGGTTGTTTACAACGTCATCGGCTTTCTAATGTCCAGTTTCTGTTAAATTATTTTAAGGTATCATTATTAATTTAAAACTGTGACATACACCAGTAAGTAATTTACTAGAATTATTATCCGGAAATCCATGCATTCCCTTTGTAGAGCGAACTTGTATGCAATGATTATGGTGATTGAAGTGAGTGTTACTGAAAATGTTGATTGTCAGTATCAGTTTATACGGTTTGTGAACAAATGCTGCCATTAACTGTATTTTTTCGATGTTTCCTTAAAATCTTCAAAATAAAGTAAGAATGTGATTGAAATATTCTGTTAATTTTGAGTTGTTACCTCAAAGTTATCATTTAAAACACAAAATGGCGACGTTTGAAGTACATAAAAAAATGTGATGAAATTACAAGATAAGATGTACGGTAGAGAGAATAATTAGTAAGTTAATATATGTGTAAAACTTGGGCACTGTGGTAGTAAGTAATTCCATATTAGTTTGTTTATTAGGTATATCACACAGTGAAACAGTATTATTTACTGAATGACGTTTCGAACAAAATTTATTGTTCATAATCATATCAATTGTGATCACACGACTTCGACACTTGAGTTTTATAGTTTTCTTTGTTCTTTCCTATTTGTCGTATGGGTAGTAGAATTTTCCAGATATCGGGGACAGGTGATGAATCATTCCTATTACATTTATTTGCAGTTGATTCGATAAAAAAGGCTTCCGTTATCAATCTCTTCCTATACCCTGTGACATTAGATTTTAAAACTGTCATCCTATCCCATCCAGCCTATTGTATGGTTGTGTGTGACTGCATGTAGTGCTATAGCTGAACTATTCTCTAGATTTCTTATCTTATTCGGGTCAACCAATCTAGATTTTGCTAAGTTTTTATGTTCAGCTAGTCTGACTGCCCCTGTTCTACTAGTTTGACCTATGTATTTGACCTGACAATCATTGCAGGGTATTAGATAAACTAAATTGTTTTGTTTTAAAGGCTCTACAGGATCCTTTAACAGACAAAGCTTGTTTCGAATTGAGTTTGTGTGTTTGAATGCCGTTTTTATTCCTGCCTTGTTAAGAATTCTGCGTAAGGCTTCCGAGGTTCCTTCCTTGTATGGAATTACTACTGGTGATTTAGATTCTTTATTGTTGGTGTCGTCATTAATATTATTATTATTATTGTTATTATCACTATCGCTACTACCATTATTTATTTTATTTTTACGTTTCCTTACATATTTCTTGATTAATTTATCCGGGTAATTATTAAGTTTCAAGGCTTCTTTTATGTGTATCAGTTCCTGTTTTAAATTTTCTTTGGTACTACTTAATTTTTGTGCTCTGTTATTTAAACATTTCACCAATCCTATTTTTACTGACATAGGATGGGATGATCGGAAGTCCAAATATCTGTTGGAGTGTGTGGGTTTCCTGTAAACACTAGTGTTTAACTTCCCATCTTCTTTCCTTTTTACGTTGCAATCTAACATTGGGAGCTCCCCTTCTTGATTTTCCAATTCATAAGTGAATTGAATTGCTTCAACCTTCGAGTTTATGTGTTCGAAAAACCTATGTATATCTTGAGTTCTAAGTACAGTGAATGTGTCATCTACGTACCTCCACCATACTTTTGGGGTGGAGGTGAACGTTTTAATCGCTATGCTTTCCCACTTATCCATGAATATATCTGCTACCACTGGGGATATTGGTGATCCCATGGCAACTCCCTCAGTTTGTTTGTATATTTTCCCTTGGAATTTAAATACTGTGGAAGTCAGGCATAGCTGTACTCCCAGCATTATGTCCTCAAGTGGCACTTTTGTCCTAAGTTCGAGTTCTTGGTCAGAAATGAGTTCGTTTCTGACTGCCCCCATAGCCATACTTATTGGTATACGTGTGTATAAACTGACAATGTCAAAACTAACCATTTTTTCTTCATTATCTAATTTTAAATTATCTAATCTGTGTTTAAGTCGTTCATAAGAATTAGTTAGTCTGGATTTCGAGTAGTTTTTAGGGGATTTAATACCTTGGCTAAATATTTAGATAATTCATAAGTAGGTGAATTTCTAAAATCAACTATAGGCCTAATAGGGTATCCTGACTTATGAACTTTAACAACACCATACATCCTACTGGGGTTATTAGTTTTTGGCATTAAATTAAACCACTCAGACTCACCTAGAAACGGCTTCATTCGGCGTACAAGGTCCGCTGTGGATTTCAAAACTTAATTCATAACTGCATCTATTGGTTTATTAATTTCCTCATATGGTTCTGTTTGTATGTGAGTATTTACCTTGTCCAAATAGTCTGATTTGTCTAATACTACTGTTGCAATTCCTTTGTCTGACTTTGTGATGACTATATCCTTGTTATTCTTAAGGTGTTTCAGGGCTTCTCTCTCTTGTTTTGTCAGGTTAGGCTTTCCACATTTTTGTCGTTTTAATGTCAGTGCACATTGTGGCCGTACTTCATCAGCCGTAGCTTCGTCTTACCCCATAGTGCTATTTCTATTTTAGGGATGACATCCTCAGGTTTCAGCTTGTCTACTGATACATTCAAATTTAGTCCCTTTCCTAATACACTTATTTCCGTAGGACTTAATATATGTGTTCACAGATTGATAACCCACTTTGATTTATCGATCGCCGTTGACTTTGGATTGTTGACTTCATCATTCTGAGATGAAGTTTTGCACTAATGAATATTTTATCATACCATGTGTATAATGCGTCCATGCGATATATGTAGATTTTTTTAAACATTGTTTATAGATTCATATTTTCCCTGATATACATTTATGTACTTGTCGAAAATTAGCCAACTTTAGGGTTTTGTCCATTACTAATCATATTCCCATTTTCACTACATTCGATGTTAATGTACGAGTTACCGTTTTTTGAGACTTTGATCTTTGGAGTTATTCATTATATGCTTTTCAGTAGTCAAATACTGGATAGTTCCATGTATTAGTAGGGTGCTGGGGAAATTTTTATACCATCCTATCCGTACTACCATTTTCGTCACTTAACACCAATTGCAATAAACGAACTAATTGAAGATTGCTTGACGCTCCTTCTGGTCAGTTTTAATGTAACGACTGATTGTTTTTGTACACACAAAGGGACCTAAGGAATGGATGGCTATTGCTTCAACATATTTCACCATTCTCCTGACAGTTTCTATATGATTCTTAAGTGCCGTTTTACGTCCATCTATTGATTCACAACCGTAATGGGATTTTCATTGACGAGGATGGTAGTGCTTCACTTGCATCCATACGAGCTGTAGGGTACAATAGTTATTCAAGTCCCACTCCCATCCTTACTTGCTGGTGTAATTAACACTCCTTACGTTTGTGTTTGCATATGCACGTGCAAATTCCTACATATTGGCATGCAGAGTTTCCTCTTCTAAACCACGCCTAGCTACATACTATGTTTTGCTGACAGCTTTCGGTTTCTTCAAAATCATATTCTATATGAACTTCTTTGGGATAGTGTAAGTGTATGCTTTAAATTTGACTGTATTCTATACTTTTGTAAAAAAAACTTGTGAGATTATCCGTCTTCTCCTTAGCATAGGAGTGAGTATTTCTCTGTCACCATCTTTGATATCAGTTACAGAGGTATTCTGGATCCTACTAAATAAGTATTTAATCAAGCTTTTTTGTATTGTATTGGATAGGAACTTTGAAAACAGATATACAACCTCGTCCCAGTAGACTTTCTACCAATGCACCGTTATAAGGAGTCATTTCTTCTGCTTAAAAGTATGTTTGAAAATGCAAGCTAATCGCCGTTTTCTTGCTCATATATAAGCTTAATGTTACCTTGGGTGGTATTTTAATTGACATGCAACATCATCAACATACACATTCCTGATTACCAAATACTATTATAGAATAAACAAATTCACTACTTCAGGCATAAACATTTTTTTCTGTACTGTATATATATATGTATGTATATATATATATATATATATATATATATATATATATGAGCAAATAAATGTTCGTTTGTGTATGTGTGTCGGTGTTTAGCATATATGTACTTATCTGCATCTTATTGAACTTAAGTGTTCTGGTTCATTCCCCTCTTAAATAGTTTGCACTTTACAGGCATATATATATATATATGCATCGACTCACTCAGATGTGTATTTCATCTACCTCTCTCGCGTCATCTTATTTACATATAAGCTTTTGAAATATAATGTCACACTCTTTTCTGCCATCTAGTCATTGACATTTCAATAATCCAGTTCATAATGTCGGGAAAAAGTCAATTAACTATTATAAAATTTCTGTTGTAATATAAGTAACTAGTAGTTATACATTTTTCTTAATATATGTGTGTGCTCTAAATCAACGTATAACATATTACCTGTTCTGCTTTCAATCAATTAATTATCTCTACAAGTTTCTGTATGTGGGCATATCTGAATACCTGAACTCATTAACTGAAATATTTAGATACAGACTATATTTGTTATCCTGATTTCATTTATACAATTGTGACTTGTCTTTAAACAGGCAACTATGTATTTTTTCACGTGCTCATCCATTAGAATACAGTGTAAAGTTGCGGCTTCTCCAATGCTAATCAGTCTCTGTCTACAGTAGTATGACGTGCTTATCTCAATTTTTGACTAGTATCTTATAGGATCAAGCCCACTAAGCGTTATATCGGTTATAGAAGCAATTTTTTTTTCTCGCTCAATATATAGACACGTGTAAGATGTTCCTAGTTTCACTAACTATTTACTTATGTTATGGTTTACGTTATGGTACACATGTATATCGCTTTTTATATATAATGGGGTAATATATACTTCTTTCATATTCCGATTAGACTTTGAATTTGATTAACAGTTTTTAACGTCTATTATACTATGTCCTTCTACCAATGGCGTTCATAATGTTGAGCTTAAAATTCTGTTACTTACCACTTACTGATAAATGAATAACAGATGCTACTGCCGATAAAATGATAATTAAACTCCTTGGTACTACTTGTATCTTCTGAGTGATCGGAAAAGTCATCCTAATATATACACAGTTAAATTAAATGATGATTAATTAATTAATGATCACGGATGCACACAATAGGATTAAAAAATACCAGCATATGATTGGATTCCATAAAGAACATCTGTCAACATTGAATACTGCCATTAAAATATTAAGCGAACGACACAAGGAATGAAGACGAGTCTTCCTCAGAGGAAAACTAGCTAAGATATCCAAACAACCGTCTGAAGAAACTTTAAATGATTGCGTAGTAAATCTATCGAAACAACCATTATCGAAAGCAAAAGAACAACTTCTTCAGAAAGGACTGAACTACAATACTGGTGACGCTTCAGTAACATATTTCTGTGCTTCCTTAGAATCATCACTCAAATTATCAATATTAAATGAGGAAGTACACCAAGAAATACGTCAATGTATCATAGCTATAATCAAACAGAAAAGACATAATTCCCAACTTAGCACTGAAGAACAAAATGCATTGAAGAAACTGAAGAATAGAAAAGATATAGCTATTCTACGGGCTTATAAAGGAGAAGCAACAGTAATCCTGGACACAGAAGACTACATAAAGAAAGCAGAGGATTTACTCAAAGATAATAATGTATATCAACAGTTGACAAGAAACCCTATACAAACATTAGGTAACAAAATCAGAACAACGTTAAATAAACTAACGAAATCAGGACAAATTACAGAACAAGATCAATGGTGAATAAAATCTAACGGACCTATTTTACCTCGATTCTATTGTAGACCAAAACTACACAAACCAAACATTCCCTCACGACCAATCGTTTCGCTTCCAGGAACACCAACAAATTTCTTAATTCGATATTATGCAAACCGAAAGATCCAACAGAAAAAGGAGATAAAATTAATACCATTTACAAAATAAATTGTATGAACTGCAACAAGCATTACATCGGCCAAAGTGGGCATCCCCTTCAAATTAAAATCCGAGAACACAAATCAGCCGTAAAAAGACACGATATGTATTCTTTAGTATCTATGCATACAGACAATAATGGTCATCAATTTAATTGGGATAATGTCAAAATTTTAGACAGAGGAAACACCAAAAGTGCCAGGGAATTCCTGGAAGCCTGGTACTTAAACGAAAATGCAATTAACAAACACGTTAATATAGATGAAATATACCAACTAATAAAAAGTAAATCAGGTGACCAGAAAGATGGTTGCCAGGAGACGGAATTATATCACTCATGAAGAAATTTAAATCGTTTCGCTTTATGCTAAATATTTCGCTGAAGATGTTGTGCAGCTAAACTAATCATCTCAGAAAACACTTTTAATTCAATACACAGTTGCTTTTATGTCAATCAAAGTCACATAGTATCTAAAGTAATTTCAAGGTCCAGCATTATTCACTGCAAATAAATTTTATTATCCTGTAGGCAACATGCTGTGAGTTGATTTTTGAATTGCAAACATCACAGGTACACCAATCATTCAATGCTACACATTTGTTTCATAACGTTGGATCTCTGCACACAGTGCGTCGGTGGCACAGTGGTTAGGACTCTCGCCGACCATGCACATGGTCCGGGGTTCGATCCCCTGCCGGCTCACACCCGATATCTGTGGTCGGCCTGTAAATTTGGGTTACCGATATCCATGCTGAAAATTCCATACTTGTACTGAAAATACGGTGTGGAATGAAGCTGTAATCAAAAAATAATAAATTAAAAATATAAAAAAATTATCGGATCTTTTTAATAGGTGTGAACAAAATACATTGAAATATGGTTTAGAAAATGTAGCCGGATATATTTTCCAATATTATAGGTGCCTTCACACTGGTGGATAAATATTCGTATCTTCCACTCTCCGGATTAGAATCCTCCTATTATTTTGTGCTACATATCTCTACCATCCAGTATTCGTACTTCGTCTAGGATAAGGCGACATCACATCGTTAACTGTGTTGAAGCGGTCGGATATATCTTAGATGGAGAATTCAAAGATAGTTTATATCTCTTCGTTTTGTTCATCACACGGATAGGATCATAACAATAGTTAGTATTTTGACATATATATTATAATGGGACCTAGTGCATTAAAGCTAACATTGGTTAGGTTGTATTCATTACTGTTTCTGAATAACCGTGGACACTTAGTTTCAGCACCTTAAACAACCATAATTCTGACGCTCAACAAAGGAACACATTTTTCTAAATGTATTTCATAATATTTTTGCCTGAATTTAACTGTATTCGTACATCGCTTGAATACTCTCTGGCTTTTATCGCTCTAAATTTAATTAACAGACAACCCTTATTTCTTTTTTTGTGTTCGTTTGTGCATCAACAGATATATGCAGTGTTTATTCCAATAGATAAGTGTAATGGTTATTTATGTTGTATTATTTGTTCTATCTTATAGGCACACAAGACTGTATGGTACAAACAGACAATAGTTGCTTTTATAACTCAGTCCTTACTCCATCTGTCAGATTATCTGCTTTAAATATGGTGAATAGTGCGCTACAAAGAATTGGAGTAAGTTCATGGGAAATGCTTAGAAATCTTCATTTCTCTCTCTCTCTCTCTTTGTTTCCATGTCTTTTATGTATTGCACTTTTCAGATACCTCCTGTTTGTCGATTTCGAATATTTCCTTTTTCCTTTTCACAACTCCGTCTGTCTCTTGGTTATTCAGTATTCACTCCTAGCCGACTGCTTCATGGCGAGTCTCGAAAACAACATCCTCAATCCCTTGATAAGTCAACTGCACTTATACAAAAGATACGTAGATGACACGTTTATAATCTGTGATGAAAATTGTGATTTAGATTCTCTCCTCAAAACCTTCAACGCATCGCATCCATCAATAAGTTTCACCTTAGAAAGGGAATCGAACAACGCATTTCCATTCCTTGATGTACTACTCACCAGACGACACGACTGTACGATCCAAAGATCAATATACCGCAAGCCAACATGGACTGGACAGTTTATCAACTTCCACAGCTTCGTCCCACTAATCCGAAAGAGAAACCTGGTACGTACGTTGTGCTCAAGGATTAGAAAAATCTACTCGGAAGACATGGTGGAGAAAGAATCAAAATTTATTACGTGAAACCCTACTAGAGAATGGGTATCCACCGAGATTTATTGACAAAACATGTCAAACATCGCAACGGTTCCTAAGAAGACTCTCTTCATGAACCTAGAATTCAAAGGTGATGTTGCAGCGGAAATTCTCAGAAACCGCCTTTCTAAATGTCTGAAGAAGACATTTCCAACAGCCACTCTACGTATCACATTTTCCTGCAGACAGTTAATCCAGTCTAACGCTAAGGACAAGATACCGCTTTTGGCCACCTCAATGTGTATTTATCAATTTACTTGCTCGTGTGGAGCAAAGTATATTAGCCGTACGCAATGTCAAGTCCAAAAACGTATTCTGGAACACTTCTCAGCTTGGTTGGCCAGAGGAGAAAAGAAGAATAGCAACACCTCGGTGGCATAGCGGTTAGGATGTTCGCCAACCATGCACATGGTCCGGGGTTCGGTCCCCGGCCGACGCACTCCTTTACCTCGCTAAGCCAGAAATAATGCTGGTCAAGAGGAAAGGTTGGGCATGAGGCTAGCAACCCCATCCTGTAAAAATAAACACCGCTACAGAAACTTCAAGCCACTAGCTTGAAGCCCTATGTTCCACTGGGGAACGTGAAGGAAAAAATAATAATAATAATAACACCTCGATCCTCGGACACCTTGTCATCTCTGGACATCGAGCACCCCCACATGAATGCTTCACAGTGTTACACAGAGTCCCTCAATATCGTACAAAGGGACTTCGGATTCGCCATCTGTACATAGCTGAAGCATTAGCTATTCGAGATCTGAAGCCGGACCTCTGCATCCAAAAGCGATACATACATTCTCTAGCCTTACCATGGCCAGAGTAAAGTTCTTATGACAATTTTGCTTCTTTCCTTTATTATTTAAGTTCACTATTATTACCATTATTATTTTATTTTATTAATACTTTTATTATCATTTTTGTCCCCATCATCCACATTTTATTACCACTATATTACTGTTTATTAATAACATTGCTTTTCATACATATTTTATACAAAAACACTTTATAGCCTTTCCACTAGTTCCTGTCCATTTTACACGAGATTAGTGATTATTCACTATCTCACACTTATTACGTCATGCCAACTTCTGTCTCCTTTCTAACTTACAATTAGTCATCCCTTCTTACACCTTACATTATGTAATACAATTTTCCGAGGACAAAATTTACCAGTATCTGATTGGTCTAAAGATTTCTTTGTTAATCATAATTACGATTGTATAGCTCATGAAAATGAATCGTCGAAAAGAAAATTTTCTTCGCTGTTTGTGCCTTTTTCTTATTCAGTATTCTCGCAGAAGACATTACACACAATGTACCACTTGAAAAATCTTGTCAGTAACACCCATCACTCAGTGTGTCATTTAATTGGTACCCCAGCTATTGTAAATCACGGCTCATCGAATTTCTGCCCAAGTGACTGATAAACGGTCAAGGAGTTCGGTCTCATAACCTGAAGGTCTGTTGGGTCGTGGATGTGCACTCTTGAATACTTCCAAACTAGAACAAAAGAGCTCTACAGTGATCTCTAACTAACGCTGGTTCGTGACGAAGTCTGCATTGATATTGTAAATTTTTTTCCTTATTGGTTGACCGTTGGATAATTGAGTAAATAATTACTTCCTCTTCATCTTCTTTTCATCAACCGAAATTGTACTCATTTAATTTTTCATCCTTTTTGTTTTTGTGATAGCAATTGGAAATGAAATTATCTATATTATATAAAACTCATGGCAATGTTCCACTGTCGGCACCACCAATTCATCATATTCCATCACAGTCTAATGGTTTTGATTCGAAATTATACCGCCTAAAATCATCACAGAGACTATCTTCTCCAAGCTGGACAAATGGTCCTATTAAATTGTAAGTCACCTATCTTCATTTCGTAATTTATTACCATACGTAAATTTAGTAATCGATTGTGTTTGCACCATAATGGTGCTAAATTTACTGAATATTAATCTTCAGGTATGAGTGGAAATTACTACATCAAACATTGTCAGACCAAAGAACACTTGCAACTGTATACTCGACATTTATTCCTCTGTAATTACTCAATGTTCGCGTCAAACACTACACAATTGAGTACATACGTAAACGATATGTGTCAATGCCTCCTAGTTACGAAAACGTCTTTGGTTTTTGAATTTCATCGGAAATATATATATATCCTGATACATCCTTAGGCTCTTTCTGCATAACACTTCAATCGTTGGAAGGGACAAACTGTTTGTTTTTGGCTATAGATGTGTATCTCCTATCTCTCGTAATAGGCAGTATGATATGATGAATGTAACACAGGTCAGGTATAGAGTGCTAGATAAGGCGGGGAAGTCAGCCTTTGAGATTTTGAAGCTGTATCGATCAAGATGGTTAGGATTCATGTTATGCATACTGAACAATCAGCTCAGCTCAAGTCACTAATTTTGATTTGTGATGGAAAACTGTCAAGCGTAAAAAATCAACTACTAAAGATGAAGTCTCATGGCAACTAATTGAAATTTATCAATAGTAAAAAAAATTAAATCAGTACTTAAGTGGGACAGCTTTGATGCGAATTTATGCTTTCTGTTGCAATGTTAATCAGGTTACCATCGAACTCCAAAGAAATTCAGTCCATGAAAAAGAGAAATACTTTGACAGGTGAATATATATATATATATATATCAACAATATTATAACCGTGTTCGGATTAGCGAGTTTTTCGTGCTATTTCACCCTGAGTAGTACGCTGACCCTGCCAGTTCATACTATTGGTTATAGATCAGATTAATACTGTTAACAGTCTGTGAAGCAGCTTATAAGACTCCAAGGTGGATATTTTGAAGTGTAAAATACATTCACTTTAGTGAATAAGTTCATTTAAAGGTATTTAAATAGTCAACATGTACTACGTAATCGTGAGACTGATCATGTCTAATTAGATTTATATCAAAATATTACTGACTTACCAATTAAAGCCTATTTTCAGTTTATTTTAGCTCAGTCTACTCACACGTATGTAGCATTGCATGTATCTTATTTTTGTACAATATCGATTTCATCATCAATTAGTACCTTATTGATTCCTACGAATGAACACTTAGTATCTATGTTTATCTAGTTATAAGTTTTTTGTTTTTCCAGAATATTTCATTGCTGGTTAACCGTAGCTGATGAATTCAGTGAATTTCTTGATTCGCGTGTACTATTTTATTAGCTTCAATGTAGTTGCTTTATTATGAGCTCTTGAATATGTCACTGTTGGAATTGTATGTTGTTGATAGCCTACTTATTTTTATATATGATTTATTAGTATATTTTTGGCTTTCCACTCTTATCGGAAATGATAACTTGCACCACTGTACCATTTCATTAAATCATCAAGTAAGCATTAATCCATCACGTACATACGCGTGCAGTAGGCATTGTGCGAGAATAGACAGCAATTCCTACGAAATGGATTTTGTTTATTTTGTAACACATATATTTATGAGAGTGTTTTTGAATATATGCAGTCCACATTATGTGGCACTGTACCTTCCTTAACATTGTGTAGGGTGTGTTTATTGTATATCTCATTAGCCTTGAAGCTGGAGTGGATTTTGTTGTGAGACAATCTTAACGATAACATTATGGTTGTAATGATGGCCCATGAAAATATAAGCTGAAGGCTTAAAAGCGAAAAATCCAGCAAAATATGTTAATATGACGAATTTTCCTTTTATTGTTTTGTCTATAATGCTCATTTCACTTAGTAATATCTGCATTTATCCGCTGTCTGTAAATATGTCTGCAAGGATTCTTTGTGCAATGTAATTATAGTTCACAGTGTTCTTTTTGGGAAGTCAGGGGGCATAGAGATTTCATTAGGTTATAGTATATTGTAGGTGTTGCATTGAACTTTTATGTTGTAGATTGTAATCCGCTTAGTTTATTTGAACAGATAGGTAACATCAGCCTTCTCTAAACAACCAATGCGATCACATTTTTATTGTTTGAATGTGTGTTTATGACTGGTATAGTGCTGATTTGCATGTCTGTGTATAACCACTTCAACAGCACAACTCGTTTACCTGGAATAGGCTTCTCAGGCCTTGAGTTACACAGTGTAAAGGAAGATTATACTACCCAGTTGGTGGAGTGGGATTTGAACTTCGGACCCGTCGAGTGAATGTAGTGTGCTTAAGCTAACGAGCCACATCTCCACAGAAAAAACACAGAAGTAGTAAAATGATAAATATAATGAAGTTTAACCGATCACAAAAATCTTTTAAAATTTTGCTGCCTAAGCCAGTCTGGTGTATCATTATTATTATAATTCCCTTAGGTCCCTAGAAAAACATAGAGCTTCAGCAGCCCATCTCCACTTTGTTCTGTTCTATGCAGTCATTTTTGGTTGGCTGCATGACTGTCCATAAGCTCTCATATCCTCTATGTCACATTCTGACACTCGGGATATTGCCATTTAGGTTGCACTCGATAACCAGACGCGCAATGTTATCCAGCGATCTCATGGACTTGTCGTTCAATTCGTCTTCATTTTCTTCGGAATATTTGCTAAGCAATACGTTCTTGATTGGTTTTCTCCCAGAGTTCCTTGTCACTAACCTTTTGTGGTCCTCTTGTCTTCAGTATAGACCCAGCGAATCCAGCTGTTGATAAAAGTCTGTATTGTGTTCAAAATGCTTTTCGTGACACGCGAAGTTTCAGACCCATATAGAAGAACTGACTTATAATATTGATGTCGCAAATTCTTATAAGAGCACATAATCACATTTAACTGTTTTGTCTTTTGAGTGCGTTGATCAGCTTGTAGATTTTCAGGAATTCCTACCTCTTTTGAAAGGTCTAGACCTTTTGCCTCTACGTCAATACAGACGATGCGCTATCGCCTGTCTGTTCATTCTTAACGAATATTAAAACAAAAAAAGGAAGTTCAAAGATTCCAGCCTATGTTGTTAATTTTTTTATCATCAGGAGACAAAACACAAATAATAATTAAAGATTTTAACAGTAATACCAGTAGTCGATAAATGATACAATTCTCTTATCTGACACTGTGTTGATGATAATAATTATGTATGAACCCTTTTAGAGCATTGCACTTTGATTTTGTACTTTTCATTCTATATCCCTATTTATAACTAATAATTGTAACTTTCGTAGTCATCTTTTAGAAAGTAAAAGGCGCTAGTTAAGTTTGTTGCTAAGGTGCTGCAAATTGGTTTTTAGTTACATAGAATTTACTAAAATACAAGAATACTTCGAATTTCTAAGATATTCCGAGTTACATCATATCGATACTTAAATGCAGCATATGATAGTGAAAACAAACCTAATCAGCGTTATTATTTGTCATCATTTGTGTGGGAAAATAATATTTTCCCGTCAGAAGACTTTATCTGTCCTTTAATAGAGAACCCTAACGGTCTACTCTTTTCTTCAGTTGGAAAGTATCTTATGAAGCGTGATATGATGGTTAAAAGGGGAAGTCAACTGATGAGGTTGTGAAGCTACCCCGTTTGAGATGCTTAGAACACGTGTTACACAATCCAAGCCATCGCCCTCCGTAATGAACGATATTAGCTGGTTTAGGATTGGGTTGGGAAAGACTTAGGAATGGTCGGATAACAAAAACTACAATGTAAACTTGCATTTGATTTGAATAATCGACCACTTCGCGTATATGAGTAGATACATCAGTAATCTTGAATTTGAAATGTTCTCCACTGTTTTGCCATTTCTCAAATCCATCAATAAGAACGTTTGACTTCCTATCTGGCATGTTATCCTTCATGCATCAACTCATGCAGATCAATTGTGTATTGCTATGATTATACTTATCGGTATTATTTTCTTTATTTGAATTTAAAAGTACTTGTGTATTTCGTTATCATTCTATATTTTCTCTCACTTTGTTCTATTTTTGCAGAGATCCTCTATCAGTTGACCAATCATCTCATAAAAATCCTGTACATATGCTGCATTGATTAGACAATGTAATAAGCAAAAAGAGTTTATCAATATCCTTATATATATTTGTGTACTTGTTCGGTTGTGTAAGGAATTTTCCCCCTACCTTATTTTGATTGGAGTGCATTTCATCTGTTTTTTATGTGAGGCTTTTTTACCATATTCCTTCTGTGTTGTTGTTCACCCTTCTCGATATTTCCACTTCTTAATTGCGTCATACAGCCTTACTACTGGAAATCCTATCATATCTGACAAACTTGTAAAAATTAAAGGCAAACTTTTCAACAAGCCTTCAAACAACCTGTCTTTATTTCTCCTCTCAGGCGATTCACTGTTATATATTTTTTCCTATTTGTAAAGTTGTATCAAGCAGACAACCGAACTCAATGGAGACGCACGACTGAAGCCCTAAGTTCCTCTAGAAATTAAAGGATACAATAATAATAATAGTAATAATAATAATAAAGTTGTATCAGTCAGTGCATCATGCATAACAGACTTCTTCTTCTTTCATTTCTGTGCCTAAAACATTTTGTATTATCTCTCCTAGTTTACTAGCAAAGAATTTAACCATATTATGTGTGTGCATACATGTGTCTCAACACTCGCATAACTTCACCTACCATTCTAAAGTATTACCTTCCATACTAACAACTACACAAATGCGTACATGGATAGAATATTGTTAAACAGGGAACTATGTTAAGGGGTGAATCGGTATCTTTAAACTCTATTTATTATTTGTTGATTATCACTATCATTAAACCTGAATTCTACCATCTATGCATTATTCATTCCCGAATGTGTATCATAATTTCAATCAATTTCATTGTTACTGGTGGTGGTCAGTTAAGTGATTTGCATAACACCTTTTTTCTCTTCTCGTTTTCGATGAAGTATAAAATATTACCACTTTTAAGGGAATTGTTTCTTTCTTCTCTTTTCCCTTAACCGTATATGTCACTTACTTCTCCTTTGGTTAGATGTTTCTTATTCTACATTTCTATCCACTATCGGTTGCATTGATTTCTTCCCATACTATTACTATTGACATACGTACATATAGTTCTTAACTATTGAAGGTATGCATGTTTCTGCTATGTGGTTTTGTCTTCTTTAAAGTTAAATATTTTGTTGATAAAATGTACACAAACTACAGATGTTTGCTGTGATTAAAAACAATAATATATGATTTTTCTCTATACCCTCACATGAAATTTCTCCTTTTAGGTCTATTAGTTGAATAATGGACATCAACATTGCATTATGCTTCTATGTACTACTGGTTGTTTGATATAAGTAGTTTTATACGGCTCACATCAACCAGTAGTGTTTGCTAGCTAGCTAGATTGAAATGGTTTATACACTAGACCGCCGTTTCGCTAATTTAGGGCAGACCTCACCAGTTTAGATATGATGCAGAAGATTTGTAGCTCAGGTGGATTATTTAAAATTGAAGTATGCGCTGAAGATGTTGCGTAGTAGGGCAATAGAAGCTTCGCAAATTAACTATCCAGCTCAGAGAACACAAACACATCAAAAGACTTCACCAGTGGTGTGCTGAGTGTTATATATATATATATATATATATACATATATATACCATCGTGCGTTTGTGCTGGATTTCTTGATTATCCTTTGTAGTATCAAGCAGATTACATATTGTGATTGGAATAATTTCGGTTTCCAAAGGAAACTGGTGAATTTTCACCTCGATTTTCACAAATCAGATTCCAGATATCATTAATTCTAACGGTAGCGACTACCGTCACCCTAGGTGAGAGTGTTGATAAATCACTAGATTTTGCAAACCTCTTCACCAGAAATTTTGGTTTGTCATTTTCTTTTCGAGTTGGCATTCACCATAACTTTCGCTAAGGACTAGAACCAAAGTGTGTCACTTATTTGGCCTTAACCTTAGGCGGTTATTTCTCTCTTATTTGAGGGAGAAGAGATATAGCGGTTTATTAGCACTTTTCGTGAAATATCAGACTAGATGTTAAAAATGTGCCTAGTACCTTCCTTCTGGACTGTCATTTAGTTATTTGGTAGTTCTGGCAGTCAGTACTTAATATTAATATCCTAAAATTCACCTCTACAGAATTATTCTCAATGAGTTAAGACAGTCAACAAAAATTCTTTGGCGGAGTTTTTGAACCCGTGTTCATGAAAAACAGCTAGCGTTTTACTGGCTTTCTACTATACGAGAAACTTCACCCACAAAAAACAATTTTTCATCATTTCAGATTAATTACAGGTGCATAGGAAGAAAATGTTGCCCTACAGAATATTTTATAACTCTGCTTGTAAAGTGCTTTTTCCAGATTCTCATTCAATCCTAACATTTGAATAAGTTTGCCGTGGTTACTATAGTGATGCATTGCGTTCGGTTCAAATTGAGTTAATCATTAATGGTAAATATAATTTGTAGGAATCAAAAAATTAGAGATGTAACAGTTGGGTGTGCATATGAAATGATTATAGCTGCCTTAAAATTCTTCCATTATTTTGATAAAGTTATGCAGTAATATTTACTGATGATATTTCTAGCTCAGTTTATTCCTCATAATCATATCAAGTTACTCATTTAGCTCCCCAACTTCATCTATATACATGAGTGAAAATTGATTAGACATTTGAATAAAATGAATATAAGACCGTGAAACAGAATGGAAGATAAAGTACATCCGGGGGGGAATATAAGTATTATCAATAAAATACGATATGTTGGGTAATAAGAGTTTTTTGGTCAATAAGATGTTTTCCATTAAAATAAATAAATAAATACACAGAAACCTATCAACATTTCAGATAAACTCGTTTTGCGTGCATTTAATTTTTTAAGACTGTAGAAATCTGTATGTGTTAGCGCAGGAGTTCGTATATTTTGTTTAAAACAAGGGGACAATTTATGATGCATAAAGCTACAGATGGAACAGCTGTTCAATGCTGATCAGTTTCCCAGGCTTCTCTAGAAACTTTGGAGATGTTACTCAACGACTACTTGCATTTTTATGCAGCTGACAAACTGTCACACCTATTGATTGAGAAGGGTTGGTGATACTTTCCGGCGGTTAAAACCTTGGTTGGTTGTACACAGTTCGAACCTGTGGTCCAGTAGTTGCTAAATAAGAGCCTTAGCCAGTGAGCTGCAACTTCTCATGTTTCTGTAGATAATGTCGAATCAAGTCGATATCTACTTTGAGCGCAACAATAATAAATCTGTTTGTATATATATGTCGATACTTTCACAATGATTGTAATCGTTATAGCATAGAAATATGAGAAGGGATAACGGAGTCGCTTTTAAAAAGTGAAATCGTTTCAAGTGAAAGGTCAACTCTGTTGCTTACATTCTTAACATAATTACATATTAGATGAGTTTATTTGATATAATATACACAGTAATATGATATGGATGAGATTTCGATGACAATTTATTGCCCGTAGATCTATGAATGTATTCATATGGCTTCCTATGTTGCTTCCTATAGATATACTCGCTGTTTCTCATTGTAGTTCTTCACATATCAAAGATAGGTGTTTCGTAAAGGATTGAAACTTTAATGTCCATAGGACAATTCGGGGATAATCCATACAACTAAAAAGCACCCGTTTTTGTTACCTCAGCAAAATCAAACTTAAAAGAGGAATTGACGAAATAAATTTAACTAAGGAAAATTATTCCACTATAGATAAAGTTTTTTTCGATAAAATCATACAGTGTTTTACAGTAATATTTACTGATGACAAACATCGACCACAATTTATTGCTCATAATCATATCAAGGTACTCACATAAATTTCTTGCTTCATTTATATACATGATTAGATATTTGAATAAAATCAATATAAGACTTGCGTGAAACAGAATGGAAGATAAAGTACATTCGGAACCAATGTTAGCATTATCAACATATGTTAAAATGTATTTCAATTCACATTATAACAAGTTATTTATTTTACTATAAAACATCTTATTTCCCATATTATTGACTAACAACACTCCTCTTAATTCTCGCCGTTTCTCATTGTAGTTCTTCACAAATCAAAGATAGGTGTTTCATAAAGGATTGAAACTTTAATGTCCATAGGGCGATTCGGGGATAATCCATACAACTAAAAAGCACCCGTTTTTGTTACCTTAGCAAAATCAAACTTAAAAAAAGGAATTGACGAAATAAATTTAACTAAGGAAAATTTATTCCATTATGGATAGTTTTATTTTGGTAAAATCTCAAATTGTTATACAGTAATAATTACTGATGACAAATATCGACTACAATTTATTGCTCATAATCATATCTCGGTACTCACATAAATTTTTTGCTTCATTTATATACATGAGTAAAAACTGATTAGATATTTGAATAAAATCAATATAAGACTTGCGTGAAACAGAATGGAAGATAAAGTACATTCGGAACCAATGTTAGTGTTATCAATAAGTATAGTATGATGAGAATTAAGACGAGTGTTGTTAGACAATAAGATGGGAAATAAGATGTTTTATAGTAAAATAAATAACTTGTTATAATGTGAATTGAAATACATTTTAACATATATTGATAATGCTAACATTGGTTCCGAATGTACTTTATCTTAGATTCTGTTTTACGCTAAAGTCTTCAGAGTGGAGAGGCAGCATAGCTGGCATGCTAGCCGTCTGAGGGAAGCACTTTACTGCCATTACATCCCTGTTCCCGCAGCAGTACGACTTCGCCCACAGACCCTCAGCATAGTGTAAAAAAATTCTTTCACAATGCTGGTAACTGCCTTTAGTTTAATTGCTTTCTTCACAGTCTACCTGGCAAAGTAGGACCTAGAGGAACAATAGTTCCAGGCAGTGTAGCTTGTTGGGTCATTGCGATGTGCAAGCCCGGCCACCACGTCAAGGTGTCAGCCATAGGTTGAAGTTACATAGTTTGAGAGGGTTAGGACATGTTTTACGCATGCCTAGGCATCGTTTTCATCGACGGACAATGTTAGCTGACAGGATCAGGTTAGAAAGGAGCTAGTGGTGGTCAAACCAAAACATGGTTCCATCAGTCAATAGAATCCACAAGAGTTAGTTTATGCTAGCCACGCACGAAGGTGTAGACTTCGTGGTTGGGATTCTCGGGATGGTAAAAATCAGTAGCTGGAGACAATTGGTGATATGGCTCAAAATCGTTCTCAAAGCATAGCGCAGATTCATTCACTCTTTGTGACCTATAGTTTCAAATAAAATTCTATTCTTCTTCCATATTACTATTCTTTTTGCCTCATATATCTGTTTATCACCTCTCTATTGAATCTCTCTTCTCTTACTTTGTGTGCTACATGGAGTGTGGCAACTCGAGCTGGTGCACATTTGTGCAGATTTCTATGTTGATTCCAGTCAGTGAGGACAGCTGGGAGGTAGTAGACGCCCGCACAATTCCAAAGAGCGCAAACACCACGAACTAAATTATTTTGAGTAGAATTACACATGTTTAATTGTTAGTTTTGAAGCATCCTGTACATAACCATCGCTGTACTTACTATCTGCAGATGAAAATCTAATTAGTTTTGCCGTATATTTGAATTCGTTGTTGTTTTGTTTACGTCTCCCACTCTTTATGTCCAGCACATTAAGTTATCCTCATATTTCTCAAGCCAATTTTCCAACTTCGGCATTCTTCACTCATGACACAGTATTAACGCATCACGCATATTCTATACAGTTAGAAGATTATTTATGAATTTCACTGTTCCCATCAACGTCTCAAAACATTTTCGATAACGAATTTCTTAGTTAAAATGAAAACTCGAAAATAAAATGTTATCTAGCAACTATTTGCGATTGTATGTAACTGGCGTTGAGCCCCATGTGTTGTATGATGACTAGTGATACTGTTTGGCTGTCCAAATTCCGATATGTGTAACAGGATTCGAACCCATGATTGGATGTCAAGTTTTCGGCGATTTCACTCCCAAAAGCTATACATTCCCATTTGTATACATTAGTTTACATGGATACAATTATTGTTTATTTAATTCCACATAGTAACGAAGGAGATAATCATTTTCAACATGATATGAAAGTTTGAAGGTACGAATATAGATTACAAGGGGCTTAGAAACAAGATCACATAGGATTAGAAAACAGTTACAACGTATGCAAAATTATTATTTCATAACTGTAGAAATATTTTTATCAAATATTTATTTTGCATACGTCGTAACTGTTTTCTAATCCTATGTGATCTTGTTTCTAAGCCCCTTGTAATCTATATTCGTACCTTCAAACTTTCATATCATGTTGAAAATGATTATCTCCTTCGTTACTATGTGGAATTAAATAAATAATAATTGTATCCATGTAAACTAATGTATACAAATGGGAATGTATAGCTTTTGGGAGTGAAATCGCCGAAAAGATATCTTTGCTGAACTTCTTGTTCTTTTCCCTCTAATGTCACGATGGGTAGTTTCCACGATTTGGAAGTCAAGTACCTTAATCAATGTGCCACAGCTCCGCGAAATTCAGTTCGTTTGATTCTTAATGAATTTATCGACGGTAGATAGACATATGACAGCACAGGATTAATTTGAAGTTAGCATTTAGTTAGTAATCTTTAAAGTATGTAGCTTTTCCACACGATTTATTACTAAGGCAGATCTTATGCTGAATTCTGCGCTATTTCAAACCACTTTACTACTCATGAAAACTGGTTGCTATGATGTTGATCAGAATTAGTTATACGTGGAGTGTTTTGCATCAAGGAGATAATTATTGATGCTGAAACAAAAATTTACGGCTAATTCCTCCAGTTTCCATACCAGGCACTACACACTTTTACCTTCATGTGAGTAGATTTAAAATTCCACTTGACATTGAGTTAGAATATTATTCAGCTTTCGTGTAAATACAGATGCGCAGTTACGATATCTAAATTAATCCGTTTATTTTCCAATCAGTAGATTATGTCAACAGTTCTGTCATAATAGCAGTTGGTTATCATTATAATGGTTAGGTGGTTCTTAATTTTCCTTATACATAGTTCGTTAATAAATCTAAGCAGTAGGTTGATAATTTCTTACCATCAAGGATGTTGTGGCCTACAACGCGACATCTAATACAGTCATGATGGAGCCGCTTGTTGTGTTCAAGCTTCTCATTACCAACTTTTGCACATTGAATCAAATCAGACAACAGGTAAGTCTGTCCACAACTCGGGGAAGCCTCACTATTGATGTACGCTGCCTCATAGAGACTTACATACAATAATCTCAATGTAGTGCTTTTAGTTTCTTCTCCACTTACAAAACTGAATATCATGTTCCGCATGCGACAATTAGTGAACTCTGTGACACTGACGTCTAGTTTAGTTGGTGTCAGTGTCACGCTAAGCTCTAGATCCAAAACTGCATTACTTCACTGGGTCTCCACTTACAGCAGTATATGTACTGTGAAGGTAAAAAGTTACACTAGAGTAGGAAGAAACCAGTTAGACAAGCGTCACTGCATGTAGTGCTATAGCTGAACTATTCTCTAGATTTCTTATCTTATTCGGGTCAACCAATCTAGATTTTGCTAAGTTTTTATGTTCAGCTAGTCTGACTGCCCCTGTTCTACTAGTTTGACCTATGTATAGGTCAAATACAGTCAGACTAGCTGAACATAAAAACTTAGCAAAATCTAGATTGCTTGACCCGAATAAGATAAGAAATCTAGAGAATAGTTCAGCTATAGCACTACATGCAGTCACACACAACCATACAATAGGATGGGATAGGATGACAATTTTAAAATCTTATGTCACAGGGTATAGGAAGAGATTGATAACGGAAGCCTTTTTTATCGAATCAACTGCAAATAAATGTAATAGGAATGATTGATCACCTGTCCCCGATATTTGGAAAATTCTACTACCCATACGACAAATAAGAGAGAACAAAGAAAACTATAAAACTCAAGTGTCAAAGTCGTGTGATCACAATTGATATGATTATGAACAATAAATTTTGTTCGAAACCTTGTCATCCAGTAAATAATACTGTTTCACTGTGTGATATACCTAATAAACAAACTAATATGGAAATAGTATCAGTCTACGGAGTTCCCAATAAGGATAAAACACGGGCACTGTGGCAGAGTATAATTCCATTATGGATAACATTTTATTTTGATAAAGTCACACAGTGTTATACAGTAATATTTACTGATGACGCTTTGAGCACAATTTATTGTTAAGGAACCGATAACGGCGATCTTCTTCTACAGTTCTGTTCGGAAAACCATCTCTTCCCGTTCGGTACTATCTTCAAACACAAAAAAGATTCTATCTGACGTGGTAACGTCCATCATCAAATCAACGATGAACTCAAATAGACCGCACAGCTATAGGCTACCGTTGACGGGAGTGGGTAGAAGACTGCGCGCGTTCGGATCGCTCTCTGGTTTGTGCACATTTGTGTTTACGAATAAACTGACAAAAAACAGTCAGCATTGAAGCAGTTACACTCCTAACTGCATCAGGACTCTGAGTCCCTATTTAAGGAAGAAACAGCTGAACGCGTATCTGGGATTGACAGCAATGTTCAGCTTGCCTACCACCCAAAACCTACCAGAATGGGATATATACACCGGCCATCCATATGTGACTGAGTTTACAAAGTCTGTCTCTAAACTGAAACGGGGCAAAACAAATATAATGATTCTAGAGTTGTTTAAGGACGGTGGAGACAGTTTACTGTCTGCGTTAACTGGGGTACTAGGCACAGTCTGGAAATCAGAGATTGGTGTCAGTAACTGATCATCGCATTATACAAGAAGGGAAACAAGTCTTCCTGTGATTGATAATTACAGGAGGTTTAGCTTGACTAATATGGTGTCCAAAGTTTTATACTCAGTAATCATGCGTAGACTATGTGGTGCTCGGGAGGAACAAACACGAGGGGACCAGGTGGGATTTAGACCAAGAAAAAGGTGAATTGATCATATTTGGAACATAGGCATCCTTACCAGCATCCAACAATCGTTATATTTCTTGACCTGAAAGCGGCATTCAATTCTGTCGACTGACAGGTACTCATTTCACTTTATGCTAAATATTGCGCTGAAGATGTTGTCCAGAAGGGCGACGAAAGCTCTACAACCAAACCGACCAGCTCGGATAACACTATTAATTGAGAGGTACTCTGGCGATGCTTGGCTGTCAAGGGAATACCGAGAAAATATATTTCACTGATCAAGACACTCTACTCGAACTCATGTAGTCAGGTGACAGCTTACGGCGATTTGTCATCTGAAGTGGGGAAAACTAGTGGTGTCCATCACGGATGTCCACTATCCCCACTTCTATTCAATTTCATCATAGACGTACTACTAGTGGACTTAATCCTAACTGACTTCAGTGACTCAGGCATTGACATGTATCATTAGGGAATAATCTCGTTGAATTATAATATGCGGATGATATAGTCCTCCTAGGTGTAGACGTTGATAAAATGTAGGGTCTTCTGAACACCTTGAGCAGTAACGTTCGAATGTTCGGCATGTGATTTGCTCCTGTCGAATGTAAGATGATTCAACATGTCTGGACTCCATTGACTCCTTGCTTAAAGATAGGGAGTGAAGTAATAGAGCGCGTTGACCACTGCATTTATTCGGGAATCTTCTCAGCCCCAACGGGCTGATCGCTGACGAAATATCAGTACAGAGAAAAAAGACTCGTGTGGTATATGCCAACCTGCATCATCTATGGCGTAGACGTGAAAGCCGATCAAAGGATGTACATACTGCTTAGTAGTCCGCCACATCCTCCTTAATTGCTGTGAAACGTGGCCGTTGAAAGTGGAAAACATGGACAGGCCAGCTGTCTTTGATCATAAGTGTCTCCATTCTATTTTCCATGTTAGGCGGTATAACAGAATGAGTAGTATTGAGGTTAGGCATCGAGTGTTAAATAAGAATGGGGAATCAATCGACGAGACTGTGAAGCTACATCGACTGAGATGGTTAGGACATGTGTCACATATGCCTAGTCATCGCCTTCCTCGACTGGAAATGTTAGGTAACATAGGACCAGACTGAAAATAATCTAGTGATGGTCATATCAAAACCTGAAATCAGTTCATGAAATCTTAAACAGTTAGTCTGAGCAAAGGTATGGAGGTTTAGACTACCTGGTTGGGGTCCTCGCGACATGAGACCAATGGCTGGAGAGAACTGCTGATATGGCTAGAAATTATTCTCAGTTGCGAATATGCATTCACTACTTGTGACCTGCCAAATCCAATGAAACCCTATTATTTTTCCATGTCGCCATTCTTTCTCCTTCACATTTCTGCTTACTGTGGTTCTTCGAATTTCTTTTTTCTTACTTTGTGTTAAATGGGGTATGGCAACTGGAACAGTTGCAATTGTGTTGAAATTTTTATGTTGAAATCAGTCATTCAGACTAGATTGTCTCAGGGACCATCTTCTGCAGCCTTATTCAGATCACAGTCTATTTCTAGCTAACATCAAGTTCCAGGTTAGATACCGTCGAGGTCTAGGTGGCGTCTTCCCCATTGCAATGAAACCTGGCCTGAAACACATCATACTGCCATCAGCTGTCGATGGTGGCCGGCCGGATATCCATCATGCTTCAACGTGTACCAGGTTCATCTTCAGATTTATTGGTGATTACAAATGTTGTCCTATTCAGATTGACGTTAGTAAACTGACAACCCTTCCTACTATTGCCACTTATCAAAGCGAGGCAGACAGTAAAGACCAACACTGATTGCACCTAAAAGATATACAAATGCAAATTATTGTTGCAAGATTGTTGGTGGTTTGTACTCACACCCAGTCTTGCAAGTGAACTGTTAGAAGTAGTCTATAAGGTTGTGTCTCTGGGTAGTTTATGAGTGGTGGGATAGGTATGATGAATAAGATTTCTAACCTTATGATGGAATCTGGGGCGGCATACACCAACCTTGGTAATCTCTAGCTCCCTCATGACGTTAAGCTGGTCTTCAGGGGTCGGGTGTACATTGCTTCAGTGAGTTCAGTATTCCTGTACACCTGTGAAGGCTGGCCTTTCTGAAATAAGGAAGGGTGTCAACTGTCTCTGTTCTGTCATTAATGTCTACGTAAAATTGCTTGCACCTTCTATCATGATCATATAAGTAATTATGATTTCCAATAGGGTGTATTTTGAGATGGTGGACGTCGTCGTTGAACAAGTGCAGTCACCTTGAGACAGTGGCTTAGCTGACTTGGACATATGCTGCCATGTTGTTTTTACTGTTTGCTGGCCTTTGAAGTGGTTGGGAAAAGCAGAGGGTTGGTCAGTTGATTACGTGGCATTGTGGGACGAAGAATGGTTTTAATAGGTTAGGGTCTGTTGGTACGTGACGATTCCCAGAGTGGGATCGGAGATATAGTCTGAAAGTGTCTCTAGACGTTATCAGAGATGACTATAAACTGTAGTCAGTGGCGAAGATGCTACAATGTCCTCGTTTTCTCTCTTTCTGGAAGTACCATGAAGTGATGAACACCCCATGGGTGTTTCTAATATATATGCTTTCCTTTTTTCATGGTCTTGTTCCGCAGTCAATCTTCTTTTTCATGTATTGTGCTTTATTGTTTTTATCCAGCGCAACTCATGGTGTCGAAATTGTACTAAGCTTGAAGTTCAATAATAAATAAATAAATAAATAATATTTTGAGATTATAGTCCACTTATAATCCTGTGCTTAAATGGCTTATACTTTCAGTCTCACGTTGCGATTATCACGCACTTTACTTTCTGCTATATTCTGTCCCGAAAGTTATAATTACTGCAGATGTCACATATTCTACTTGTCTTCACGTCCTTATACGAAAAGGCTGTCGTCTAAAATATCATGTCGAGTAAAGAAACAGTCTATGATTTAAAACTGTTGGTATTGTACATGTCAAAATGCTTTTCACACACAAAAGAGTGAATTTATCCTACATTTTTGAACGTTTTAGGAAGATATTTTATACCATCAACCTGATTCAGAATCTTGTGTATATTGTCTTTTGGACTGTTGTCACGTCAAAACTTTGATGCGATTTCTGGTTCTAAGAACCATGAGTCTCTACTCTAACTGTAATATCTCCTGAATACAATTTCACATTCAGTTTTATCTCACACGCTGTAGACGCAACACTCAAACTACAAAAATGAACCAACAACTATTTTCTCTTGCTTAAGTGTGCATGCGATATGGCCATCATAATCCCTCGTTACTTATCTTTTCCAGCTGATCGACCATATTATCTTCACTATCGATCTAGGATGGCAGGTGTTGATTGATGAAGGTCCCCAGTAGCCTCTGAGAAACTTTACTGACACGTGTGCCACTTGATTCTAGTGATGAAAATCCGGATCCTGTTTCTTTTCTGACTGCTGTAGATCTCCAAACTGATCTGACAGTAATGATAGCATGTATTGTTTTCCCAATCCGATCCTGAATGCTTTTGATATTCACATCCAAACAGCCTATAGTTGAAACGATGCTGCTCAGTTCAGGTGTGTGAAAAAGACAACTTCCTTTAGATTTCTCTAGTTGATGGTGATTGGTGATTGTTGCTGGTCAGGTATCTTCATCACCTTTATCTTTTCTATATTCATCTTATGTCGTGTCTTTGTTGTCACTCCTGCTAATGTGTCGGTTTTCTGTTATATATTTTCGAGTTTGTGGGACAGAAGATGTAAATATTTTAAGAAATCCGGATCTCCAAGGGTATTTCGCCAGTACGACATATGCCAGTCTTTGGGTAGCTGCACTGTGCAGTCTTGAAGTATTTTCCAAATTACTTCATGATCAAGACTGTAAGCCTTTCCAAATTCCATGAAATTCAGGTAGAGAGTTGACTGCCATTATAGGTTCCGTTAAATGATGAGGGGTACTGCAATTTGTACAAGCAAAACTTTTTCTCCCTGAATTCAGACTGTCTCATATTTCAGTTTTACCAGCATGATGCTGCTTAGTATTTTGCTTAGAGTGGACAGAAGCATTATGTCCCACCACTTTTTGTATAGCTTTGAGTTCTTCTTCTTTGGAAGTTTGACAAAGTAAACTTTGAGTTGAAGTGATGGCATGGGGATGTCGCATGATGTCCTCACGTCTGTCTTCAGTGATTACGGTAGGATTTCATCTGGTGCTTCTGCCTTCTTGCCTCTCAGTAACTTCACAGCCTTCAAGACTTCTGATTTTGTTGGAGGACTGTTGTCTGCTGACAGTTCTGTATTTGCTAATGGTCATTGTATTTCTGGACGAGTTACAGGAGGCGGTCGATTCTGGAGTGATTTGAAGTGATAGGCCCAATGTTTCCTCTCTTTCACCTATTTGATAATTCGGTTTCCTACACCAGCTTTCACTGGCTTCATCTGCCTTGATCTTTGTCAGGATGTTGATATGGCTGTTTCTTTGATATAGTGTTCAGAGGTCCCTTCATCATGCAGTATGTTCTTCTTCAGTTCCCAGTGTATCATAAAAAACGTCTTCTATCTTTCCTGCCATCGCTTTTCACTACTTTGCTCTGTGCACTGTAGATTATACTCACCTTTCATTGCTCATCTCCATAGGGATTTATCTCCTGCTTCACCTTCCTTTTCTTCCCCGTCGCCTTCCAGTTGTCGGTAGTTAGGCATTCTTACTCTTGCCTCTTCTTCTTGTCTAACAGGGTTTCTTCCGTCTTGCTTTCTGAGAGTCCGAGCTTTCTTTCACACAGGTCCCTTTTGTTATATTGTTTGTTGTTTCCAACTTTTTCCTCCTGCCTTTGTCCTCCAGTTACTAAGTGTTGAGCTCAAATTGTGGTATATCTTTAGCTTCTTCCACCTTGGTTTTGAGAGTCATTTGCACTGGATAGTGTTCTCAGCTTACATCTGCTCCTCCTCTCTGTCTTATGTCCTATAAGCTACGTCTTCACATTTTTGAAATCACAATGAAGACTGAGTTTCAGTGTGCTCATTTGGTACATATCTCACCGCCCATTGGATATCTTTGTGCTTCTACATTCTTCACCCAGTCACGAAATCATTGAACACACAGACATCTGCAAAGCACTTTCCGCTCTCACTCACTGAGCTGTTTGTTACATTACATAATTATAGTCTTTTACATTCTTGAGTTGAATCTTGATGCTATGATCCTGAAATAGATTTGTTCTCTCGACTCTGTTGGTGAGATCTTGATAATCACACCATCAGTATGCCTATGATCGTGATCTAAGTGCTAAGAGTAAATCGTTTACGTCACCAAATGAGTACTTAGTGTCAATTTTAAAAAAATTAAATCCCTCCGACTTTTACACTCTCCTAGTTTCATTTCTTCCAGTCGTTACAACAGCTATACTCTTCGATATAATTTTGTTCCAATTACCTACATCTTAAGATTTCTTCTCTGCAACTAGTAATTCATACATATTTCAATCCAGTCAAGCATCATTTGTGTTTTTAAAAAAAACGTAACTTTGTTCAAGTAATTATACTGTTCACCAAATTATCGCTGTCTTCACTTTTTTCTTATCCTTGAATCAACATTCTTTCTGCTGACGAAATGAAATATCATGTTACCTTTATAATCTAAGGATAAAAATGGATGTTCTAGTAATTTACTGTAGTAGCCGTTTCTTGTAAAAACAACAACAACTTAGTTACGAATGTCTTCACGTATACTTGGAAATGACGACAAAGAAGACTGTCAGAAATATAGAGACGAATCACATGAATTTTCACATATCTTATTCTGATTTTAAAGTGCAGCTGTTAAGGTCTTTTTTCCCCACACATCTTATAGCTGAAAAATATGAAAAAGAGATTTTTTGATTCTGCGTGATGCAATGACGTCACCTTTTACAGTATATTAATGACAGTAGGCTTTAGGCCTAGATTAATACTTGGTGTAAAGTGGTGGTCCAGTTTTGTTTTGAATTGATAAAGATGATGTGTGCTCTGAATTACCCTGTTCACATTTCAAAGTGAGAAATGGACTTCTAGAAATGGACGGTTTAACTCCAGTTTTTGAACTTCAGGCTGATGCCTTCGCAGCTGTTGGGTGTAAACAGACAGGATCGTTACGTAAAATACGGAACGCTAAAATAAGATTTCCCCGCTGATGTAAAAGTAGAAATAAATCTAGGCTATCCAGTCTATCCTTATGTGTGAGGTTTCAGAATCCCTTAATCGGTTTAGACACCACCCCTTAAACGAAATCTGGTATATAATAATAATAACTTTATTCTTAACAATAATATTCACATGGAATGGAATTTTCAGCCCTTTTTATATATGTTGCAGCAATTTGGCTCCTTTTATAAATATAAAAATACATGAAATTCTAAAGATAATCCAGCTACAAAAACTGGAAATTCGTGGAACATAATGAATTGCAAATAAATAATACATATATCTTCTTCATGTTTAAAACAGTGACTGACTTCTTGGATCCCGTATGCCAGGTGATTCCTGGCGTGAGTCAAAAATAATGTTTAAAATATACTGGTGTCAAAACTGAAATAGTTTTTATGGAGGCCTCATATTATCCTAAAACTCTTTGTAGCGTATGCTGTACAGTCAGCTGACGTTTTAACTTCATGATTTACACAAATAATAATAATTATTATTTGCTTTATTCCGAAACAGTACTTATAATACAGTGTGTAGTTCTCAGCATTTGGTACAATGCTGCACCTAATTTACTCGACAATAGTAAAAACAATAACAACTTTTCTGGATTAGCAATGATAATAAAGTCGAAAGTGCACAAAAAGTTTAAAATAATGATAATATTGTTAATAGCTGAAATTATAAGTTAATTGAAATAATGTCACCATACATTGCAAATAGGAGAGGATAAAAGAGGCAGTTTGTTAATGACATAAACGTAGGTTTCACGCTTAACATTATCTTTACCACATATGAAGCGCACCAAATAGGATATTGCTGAGTTCCTGTACTTGTCTCCACGAGTGTATGGTCTTTTATAATGACTTCTAGTCCTACCTGATGAGATACAAGGGGAGAGTTTAGAATAGAGAGGGTGCTGAGAGTCAGATAATATGGATTTGGACCATTTCACCCAAGAGTTCAGGTGTCTGTTGGCTACAGCAGTAACCAGCTGACTAAGTGGCACACCACTTGCCATACTGGCAACCTTCAATACCCTGTACAGTATGACAAAGTCCTTTCTGAGTAGCCCAGGAAAGACTAAAGGGGAGCAGTAAAGTACAATGCGTAAGACTAAAGAGTTAACAAACTGTTAAAGTAAATATTGAATAATTCTAGATTGTATTAACTTCTTAATGTAGTAGGTTAGATGGAACATTTCCTTAAAAACTTACAACCCAGTCGGAGAATGCACATGGGCAAAACGTGGGAAGACGTGGGCGAAAAGTGGGTGAAATGCAACCTAAATTACCCAGTTTTCTCATGTTACCCACTTTTTCTACGTTTCCCCACAATTTTACCATGCCAAAAGGATGCTAAAGAATGACCTGTCCTAAAACTGCTCTGTTCCTCGACTAAAAGTTTATTATATTCAACAAGCTGAATTACAGTATCAAGGACAATTCTCATTTGTAGTTTAATGACAATACTAAACAGAACGGTAATGCTTGACTGAATTTCCAAGTCAACATTTCTGAAGATCGAACTGATAACAGTATCCTTCCAGTGTCATGGAGACTCGGACTGACTAATTGTCATGCTGAAACCGGCAACGGTTTGGCTATGGTCTAGATTAGTGCAAATAGTATTTCTAAATAGAGTTCCTCAGTAACGATATACTTGCTAGGACTGAGGTTTGGCAGAAATTTTAAGATAGTTTCCTTCTTAATGTCTAGATATTCTGTTCTTAGATCATCTTACACAAAGTCTACCGAAGGCACATCGCTATTATCACACAATATTTTAGTTGAAGCGTTTTGACAGAGCTTAGGTTTTTGTCATATTATCATTAGCCAACCAATCAGGCTTTCACCAACTAGGAAAGTGAGAATAGCGTCACTCTTCCTACTTCTTCTACTCATACACGCGAAAAGTGTTTTCAATCAGCCCTGTGTGTTCCTGACTAGCTGTGATTTCTATGCCTTTCTACATAGGTAAGTCAGGGCCTTAAACTGAGTCTCGGTTCATAGTATCGTAGTGAGAAACGTTGCAGCTCAGTGGAGATAAAATGGTTCCACAGTCTTTTCCTCCTCCAGAGGACTGTCATCACTTGTCTATTTATCCACCACGAACGATTCATTGGCTTACTAGGAATCTTCTGTTGGATAAATTCAGATGTAACAATTCCAAGTGTATTTTCGAACTTATTCCATGTAACATCGATGGACGAGTAAGTATTGACTGACCATTTAACAGTTGAAGCATATTTCTCAATAGTTGCAGTGTCCGTGTGCCAAGTGTTGGGGCGAGCCTGGGGTTGAACACCCCGTAGTCACTATTAACTATGCAACAACTGGCGTGGCACCATGTTGCTCTCCATATCAAGCAAAGTATTCAGCCACAAACTCGTGTAAATGCTTAGAGATGCCCCAGGTGGAACACGGCGTGCATATCAGACTGGATTCAGGAAGAACACATCATGTGTGGATCAGATTGAAATACTGCAAATCATCATCGAACAGAGCATAGAATGTCAGTTGACACTCTACGCCAACTTCGTCGAATTCAGAAAGAACTTCGACAACGTCGATGGCGAAGTAATTCAGAAAGTGACTAAACAGTACGGAGTGCAGTGCCACAAACAAAAGTATCCTTCAACAGCTATATGATGACGTCGGATGTCAACTATTTCGCGATAGAAAGCTGACCGAACCAGGAGAAAGGTTTACAGGCGAAAACCACGAAGAAGAGACGGAAGAAGACACAGATGATGAAGATACTCGATTAACCAACAACAAACACCAATCACCGTCTACAAGAGAAATCTAAAGAAAGTCGCCTCCTCCACTTACCTGACTGAGCAGAATCGAACATTTCAACTTCAGCACCGACTGCAACATCCAAAACAATCAGCCGTGATCGGGAAAGCACGATGTGTGTTCATCACTCCGAAATCAGTGTGGAAATAAGCAACACCCAGTTACTACAAGGAACAACCTCCGAATTTATAGCACTAATGTCAAGTAAGTCAGTGCTTCTATGTGGTTCAGAAACTTGACGCGCTCATCACCAAAAGCATTCTCAACACGCTACTACGGTTTTTCATCAGCACCTGCCTTTGCTGCCTCCATACTGAGGGTTAAGTGGTCGGCTGGTCGGAAAATACTGTGGTAGGCAGTCAACCATCTCAGAACCCTTTTCTCAACAGATGGAAATGGAGGTAGATTGGACATACACTAAGGAGACACTTGAGTGACATCCAAGTCAGGCTCTCGAGTGGAACCTGAATGGGAAGCAACGAATTGGACGTCCTAGGGTGGCATGGAGGAGATCATGTGAAGCTTGTTGGGAGTCGTGTGGTCAGTTGTAAACCGTGACAGAGAACCAAGTGCAGTGTAGATGCGCTTCTGTGGCCTCATGTTCCTCAAATAATAACTATGATAATAATAATAATAACAACAAGAACAAAGCTGTTCTCTCCCTCACCTAAAAGTTCATTACCCTCAACACCTTCAATAACAGCATCATTGCTCATTATCTTTGATAGTTTAACAGCAACACTAGTTGGACTGACGAACGGTAATTCTTAAGGAAATTTCAAAGTCCAGTCGTGATGACGGCATTCTTCCATTCCCTTGAAGACTTACATCAACTCAGTGACATGCTGGACATCACTGACAACGGTTCGGCTATGGTCTTGCCCAGTACAAACCATATTTCGGGATGGAATTCATCAGGACGAAAGCAGTCACCAGGATTGAGCTTTATAAGCAGTTTTAGGATAGTTTCCTTCCCAATGTGTAGAGTTTGTATTCCTAGATCAGATTCCAGAGAATCTACTCAAGGCACACCACTGTCATCAGAGAATATTTGGCTGAATTAACTTGACAGAGCCCCAGTCTTTGCCAAATTATCGTCAGCCAAATAAATAGGCCTTCCATCATCTAGAAGAGCGAGGACAGCGTCACTCTTCCTACTGCTTCTATTCATACACGCGAAGAGAGTTTTCGGGCAGCCCTGTGTTTTCCTGACTAGCTGTGATTTCTATGCCTTCCTACATTGGCAAGTCAGGGCCTTAAACTGAGTCTCGGTTCATAGTATCGTAGTGAGAAACGTTGCAGCTCAGTGGAGATAAAATGGTTCCACAGTCTTTTCCTCCTCCAGAGGACTGTCATCACTTGTCTATTTATCCACCACGAACGATTCATTGGCTTACTAGGAATCTTCTGTTGGATAAATTCAGATGTAACAATTCCAAGTGTATTTTCGAACTTATTCCATGTAACATCGATGGACGAGTAAGTATTGACTGACCATTTAACAGTTGAAGCATATTTCTCAACAGCTGCGATATCAGCGTGCCAAATGTTAGGAGAGTTTAGGGTTGATCCCGGAACAATAATACCCCATTATTGTTATTTCTCTAGGTTTCGAGCGGGATATGGGGCTTCAACAGAATATATCCATATCACTCTGTTCCCAGAATTCATTTTTATTCGGCTCCACTTTGCTCTTAAGCACTCATCTCCTCCTTATACGATCTCTTCCATGTCGCCCTCGGACGCCCAGCTCATCTTTTCTTGTTCGTGTTCTCTTCTAGGGTCTGGTGCATGATATCACTCCTCAGTGTTTCCGGTCCATCTACATTTTATTCTACATATTTGTTGAGCAATGGGTTGTTGATTGGTTCTTTCTCAGAGTTCCTTGTAACTAATCCTTTGTGATGGTGCGTCGGTGGCACAGCGGTAGATTGCTCACCACCCACACAGGTGGTCTAGGGTTCAATCTCTGGCGGACGCATTCTCCATTTCCTAGCTAAGCCAGTAATAAGAGTGGTAGGGAGGGAAGGTTGAACATGAGGCTAGCAACTCCATCCTTTAAAAATAAACACCACTGCTACCGAAACTTCAAACCTCTAGCTTGAAGCCCCTATGCTTCACTGGGAACGTACAGGAATGAAAAATATCCTTTGTGATCCTCTAGTCTTCAGGATGGAGCCGGCGAATGCAGCTGTTGATAACAGTGTGTAGCTTTTGGTAACAAACCAAGTCTCCGGACTATGTAAAAGAACTGACTTAGAGTTGGTGCTAACCATCTGAAAATATTTTCTTTCTGTTGAGTGCAAAAGATTTCGATGCTGATCTCAGAGTAATGAAAATCTGTCCTACCCTTCCTATCCTGGCTGGTTTTGACATACTCATCCGTTCTACATGTAGTTAAAATGATTCAGCCTAGCTTCCTTCAAATTGCTACCACTGATGGTGATTGGTGCTTTTTGTTATTAGTTATGTATCTTCATCACTTTTATTTTCTCTGTGTTCCCTTGAAGTCCTGTCTTTGCTGTTCCTTCCTTCAACTTGTTGGTTTTCGCCTACAGGTATTGAAGTTTATGTGACTTTAAACCGTCCTCAAAGTCCAGATCTTCTAAATTCGTCTTATCGGTCCTCCGTATTCCTCTCTTCTCACTCCCCCCAGTCAGTTGCATGATCCATTTTTACGTAATCAGGAATATCAACGATGATAGTGGGCAATCTTGTCTTAATCCATCCTGTCTTTACTTCAAAGGTTTCGATTCGTTTTCCGTTGTGGATCACCTGACACGTGGCAGTGTCACATAGTCAGCTGTTGAATGAGGTTGATATAGACTTGGGCACTGCGCACAGTAGTGTTGAAGTAGTTTCCAAATTACTTCTCGGTCAACACTGTCTGTGGAAGACCTTTTCGAAGTCGATGAAGTTAAGGTAGAGGTTTGACTGCCATTCCATGCTTTGTTCTGTGATGACGAATTGTGGAGCTGAAATCTGATCACCACTGAGTATTTTACTTGGCGTGGACAGGAGTATTGTTCCATGCCAGTTCTTGAAGAGTGAGGAGTAAGTCGCCCTTCTTTGTTAGCTTGGCAAGGTAGTCAGCCTTTCTTCTAATCAATAGTTACCTTTCCTTACCAACAAACCTTTTGCAATAATGGTGTGAGCTCATCTACCGCAGTCTCTGGATCCGTTTTCAGTGCTTCGGGGGAATTCTGTCTGGTCCCTCCGCATTCTGGTCTGGCTTTCAGTATCTTTATGGCACTTGAGACCTATGTTTTTGTTGGAGGATTAATATTAATTGACTGTACTGTGGCTGTTGCTGGTAGACGATTTGGAGTTGGTAGTCGGTCCAAGAGTGCTTTGAAGTGATAATGTCATTGTTTTTTTGCTTTTCCTGGTTGGTAATTAGATTGCTTTCGCTATTTTTCATTGACTTTATCTGCGCTGATCACTTCCTCGACAACGACCTGGTTATCTTACATAATATTCTAAGGTCTCTTTTACCTGTGACCCGTTCTGCTTCATTTGTCAGTGTGTGTAGAATTTTCTCTTATCTTTCTTCGCACTCTTGTTGAATTCGTTATTCAATGCGACGTTCACTGAACCCAGCTTCTCCTTCTGTTTTTTTTTGTGGCTGCATTAGTTCACTTTCTGTTTCACTATCTCTCTCTCTCCTCTGCCAGCCCCCTTTTGTCCATAGACAGCTATTCCTTGGACCCACAGGGATAACACCTAAAAGTCATTATTAACCGGAGCAGAATAAATAACAAGTCTGTTTATATCATTTATGTGTTAAAATCAAGTCCAACGGAGAAAAGCCAAACTCTGTGTTGTTTAAAGCACGTTGGACCTAGGCATTCCCAAGGAAATTCAGGAGTAATCTGTTTTCATGTTTTTTATTGAGTCCCGAGGATGAAAGAGATGCCTCGTTTACATGGAGTGCATTGGTCACCCAGAATGAGATTTGAACAAAGCAAGAACTACAGTTTTAGCAGAATAAAGTGGTACCATCTTTTATTTCGTTGCCTTCTCGTCAGCTGCTTACAGGCCAAAGACATTATTAACTATATCTATAAAAATAATTTTAACATACTTGCACAGAGTTCATTTTAAACAAAAATCAATCGATCAATATATGCATACAGCAAATATATATATATAATATTAAACACTTCCGAAAAATAACAATCATACACAATGGAAGGGAGCAGTTACATTGGAAGGTCAGAAAGAAGGGCATATCTACGATTTTCTGAACATGTACCAAAAAGCTTATGTCTAAAGGGAACAAATGCTTTAAACAGTGCCATCGCCAGGCATCTCCTCAACACGGGTCATGAGGTGGACGTCGAAAAGTCATTCAAAATTATCAGTAGGCAAAAGAGCTCAATTCTCCTCAAGTTTGCTGAAGGCATTTCCAACAAGCACCTGAAACCTGATTTATGGATCCAGAAAGAAGCGGTTATCAGTCTTTCTTTGCCCTGGTAACTGGATATTTTCATCTCTCTTTCATCTGAATGCGTAATGCTGAAAAGTTTCCATTGTGTATGATTGTTATTTTTCGGAAGTGTTTAATATTATATATATATATATTTGCTGTATGCATATATTGATCGATTGATTTTTGTTTAAAATGAACTCTGTGCAAGTATGTTAAAATTATTTTTATAGATATATTTAATAATGTCTTTGGCCTGTAAGCAGCTGACGAGAAGGCAACGAAATAAAAGATGGTACCACTTTATTCTGCTAAAACTGTAGTTCTTGCTTTGTTCAAATTCATTAAGGGGAATAAATATAGAATGAGACTGTTGATAAATTGACTCCATTCCTTAATATGCTTGAACACGAAGTCATTCTATAAAGAACTCCAATAAGAGGATTTTTGTCGATAGAAATAATCTTGCAAGCGGCCATTTCACATGATCTGCTACCACTTGCAATATATTTTTATTTTTGATTACAGCTTGATGCCACACCATATTGTCAGTACAAGTATGGAATTTTCAGCATGGATATCGGTAGCCCAAATTTTGCAGGCCGACCATAGATATCGGGTGTGCGTCGGCAGGGGATCGAACCCCGGCGAATATGGATGGAGTAGTGAATGTAAGTTATACCACCTCTCCTCCTACCTCTGACTGTCGCTAGACAGACAACTATCCCCTGAAATCCCAGGTGTCTTATGATCGGATTTAGCTAATCCAATATTACTGACTCTGCATTTAAAAGTTTGGAGAATCCACTTCCATTCCATCTGCCTTTAAAGATTCTGAATACTTCTGTACCATTTCTCCTCATTTCTCTCAAAATCTAAGCAGTTGGACTCAAACAGTGCGGAGATGCAATGTCCGTATGCTTACTTTCGCTTCCTTCGAAGTGAAATTTTGCTGCCAGCTTACTTCTACAAGGCTCTCACGCGCGTTATCCATCTTCAAACTGAAGAATCTTCCTGGCTACAGTGGATAATGAGTTCATTTCTTCTGTACTTTAAAGTTTCACTAGTGTTGGGGTTGTCTTTACGTGGTGGAAGTGCAGGCCTCATGCCCTTCTTTTCAGGCTTAGGACCTGCTATTACACTAGGCGAGGTTTTGTACTGAACAATGTCCCCGAAATAGCAATTAGAAAGCCAAAGCTTACTAATATGTGTATGTCAAACCATCGTCTTCCCGAATGAGTAATAGTGGCTCATACAGAATATGTTTGAGGAATGTTCCAGACCATCGGACGAAAAAGTGATATTAATCCGTGAAATCTTGGACTTTTGGTTTGAGCCATGTAGAATGATGTAAACTACTTGGCTGGGGTCCTCAAAACACCAATACCCAATGGTTTGAGAATGGTAACGTGCATTAAAATCGTCTTCAATAGTAAAAATGCCTTAAGTCTTTATGATATCCCAGATTCATTCTTCATGTAATTATTTCAAATCATTTTTGTTAGTTGTGGTTTCATTGTATTTTTATGTGCACTTTTATGAATTCTGACCACTTGAATTGCTGATTTTTGTGCAGACATTCACTTAAAAATTCAGTTCACTTTATATCCTACTTCACTGCCTAAGTCATTGTTTAAAAAATTGAATTGGTAAGTTCGGTTTTATCTAATATAGTAGTTTGCTTTATACAACAGTTATTCGTATCGTAATAATTTACATGAACTTAGTATAAAACAGCAGCGTCGGTGGCACAGTGATTAGGACTCTCACCGACCATGCACATGGCTCGGGGCTCGATCCCCTGCCAACGCACACCTGATATCAATGGTCGGCCTGCAAAATTTGGACTACCGATATCCATGCTGAAAATTCCGTACTTGTACCAAAAATACTATGTGGAATCAAGCTGTAATCAATAAAAATAAAATATACCTTGAAAAATGTAACTGCTTAATACAATATCGTCACCCTAGTTTCACGCTCACTGTTCATCGTTAAGCCACTTTCCCACTTGCAAAAAGCAGATTCACTGTTTAATATACTGAACATTTTACTTATATTTAAAACGCTGTCACTGTTAAGTGATATATTGTGGATAACAATAGAATTCAGGATGCGTGCTTCTTCTTCTTTGGGACTCGTTGGGCACACGTAGGCAGGTGTCAGTACATTGTGTTGTTCCCACTGAAACAAGAAGTGGTCTCGAAAGATAAGGCGTTACTCCCAACTGTTATCTCCTTTGGTTACAAAGGTAATCTTCAAAATAATCTCAATTGGTACTTTTTGTTTACTATTACATAAAACAAATTTAGTAATTCCTATTCAGAGTATTAAAAATATCAAAACTAGACTGTTTTATGCACATTGTGTTCTGTACTCACTTAGTTCACTGTAAAAATTGACAAATTTGTACCCCAGGATGAATTTACAGTTTATTATTATTCTGATATAACAGTCACAAAAGGCTGAATTCAACTGGACAATTACTGATCTTTGAATCAGAAACTCATTTATAAGTCTAATGAGTTTGATGATGTGTTTTTTGTAGGAAATCGTTGAATATGTTGGGTGTTTGTCAGCAAGCATATATTGATTAATCTGCTAAATTTCTTTTAACTGTTAACTGTTTTTAATGCTTTTTAAGCTTAAGTATCGGATCGTGATTGTTCTGAACACCAACTGTGACTGAGTTCAGAACCAATAACCCGACTAAAATGTTAGAAGCAATTATAGATTGAATGAATGCTTATATAGTTTTATGTATCTAGTTCCACTCTCTTCATTTGAGACCACAGGAGAGAATACCATTAAGTTGAAAAAAATCTCGGTGAAGAAATGCAATTTCTTCATATCGTCGTGGTTAGTTTTCTAGTTCTGATTTTCAGTTGTTATTTACTCGAATCAATTTTGATTTTTCCTTTGATAACGTTTTGGGGTTTGAAACGATGGCTACTGGGTCCCAATTTCATTGGGAAAACCATCATGCACTGGGAATTGCAGGTACATCCATCTAATGAGTCCCAAATAGGGATCAATGCGAGATAAATCCCACCATCCAGAAAATGACTTTCACAGTGCCGAAGTTTTATGCTTAAATCAATAATACAAAATAACTTTCGGTTCGGTGAAGTACAGTTATTATTTTTCTAAAGAAAACTATAAATCTGACCCGTGTTCATGTATCAAATGACTGTTGTTTAAATTCACCACATACTCCGAGAAATATTCGATTCCGCCTTCGATCTGCAAATGTCATCCACACTGGTCAGCATCTAATCGTCCTCTAATATTTCATGCGAAAGACAATACTCAAAGTTGTTTTCTTTATTTTGTTGAAGGTTACTCGGCTATTGTTACATTCTTTCAGGTAAGCAGTTCAGTAAATTAACCTGATTTTCACTTGGAGAGTATTATAATTATTCGCTTTGGTTCCGAGCCTAACATAGGTCCTCAAAAGAACATCTCGACTTTTTCCTGTTTTCTGCCATCCCCTTTGGCTGGCCCGACGATCGCCTACAAGTTCTCATATCTTTACGCGATCTACTCCATTCTTTCCCTCCGACTAACGTTCTACTCTTCGTTTCTCCGTCGGGTTTCACTGAAAGGCCTGGAATGTGATATTACCTGACGGTCCCCTCATCGAGGGTCCAATTCATTTCTACATATTTGTTGATCAGTAGGTTTTGGTTACTTTGCCGCCTGCCAGAGTTCCCTGCTTCTGGTCCTTCGTGTCCCTCTAATCTTCATTATGAAATGAAGACAACTGTTGATGAAAGTCTGAAGCCTGTTCAAAATGGTTTTTGTATTTACTAGCTCTCTGGTTTTTTGACCGGTCCCAAGCCTGGAAAAAGAGGAAGGGTTGGGTATGGTTTTAGCGATCCTACCCGTGGAAATCACTCCGATCGCTACAGAAATTTCAAAGCATACTTGGATAGTAGAATTTAAGAATTCTTTCGTTGTAAAATAGAATAAAACGTCCAAGGCAGTTATTTGCAATGAGAGGGATTGTAGTAAGCTGCCATGTTATTTAGCGATGATTTTTCTACACGGTTCCACTCGATAAAAACAGATGTCACCCACCTTTTGCTACTCCTGGATCCTTACAAATCTATTGCTTTAATTTTAAATATTCTTTAGTGAAATAAGTGATAATAAGATGTCATTGGATTGTTCAACACTCTTTGTTCATGATAAGGCTAAATATGTTGAACAGTTTGTTCATTAGATGGAAAATATCTGAATCCTTGGATATTCAAGTCTACAGAGAAGATCTAACATCAAATACAAATTCCATTACAATGTACGACATTTTTGGCTATACTGTACACGTAAGTTGACGCAACAGTTAACCAGACAATCCCATTGACAGTCGTATAATAAGCGGTTCAAACATACTTTAATCTACGTAGGTCATTATTCGTATGCTAAACAAAACTGACAAAATGCTTGCTATATTCACTTCAAAAATTCCTAAGTTTTGATTAGCGGGTATTACAGAGATTCTAGTAATGCATAATACTGCTGAACCGAGTTTTCAACCTAATAATCAGCACAAAAGTACAGCATTTCAATTTTTAACACCTCGTAAAGTAAACATAAATGTACAGAAAAAATGAAATTTGGAAGAACTATGAAGATTGGGAATTTACAATATAAAAAATAGGTACATAAAGAATGATGAGAATTTGGAGAATTAGGAGTTCATAAAGAATGAATTCATATGTCTCAATGAAAACAATTTTGAGTAACATTACCAGCAGTCTTCAGCCATTGATTTTAGTGTCGCCAGGACCCCATCTAGGCAGTCTACACCTCGCTACCTGGCTAGTTCAACAGGATAGTCGGAGACCTTATTGACTGATCCCGGATTTAAATTTTACTAACTCCAACTTTTTATAGCCCATTCATCAACTGGCTAATATCTTTTGAATCTAAATTCACATACTATCAGTGTCCAAGTTTTATACACATATTAAGTACCGTCATTTTGTCATGCTTTGTTTTTCTGCATTATCTAGATATATACCACAATAAATAATTGTTGTACAGTATTCAGCCAACGAATTTAAACAAAGTTAGAAGTTAATTAGATACTGCGACGTCTCTTTCAAATTTATTTCAGCAGAAGATGCTTTCTGTTTTCTCAATAATTCCCTGTCACATTTTAAGTTTCAGTCTGTATTTTATAAATATGTACATATTCCTTTCACTGCATAGTGCCGATAACTTCTACCTAAATTAATACGATTCTATAAATCCTGCTCTCTTTATTTTTCCTGGTTGATTTAGACTGTTGTTTCTTTCTTTAAATAAAAAACTTTTCAGTTATGATAATAGACTGACATCAGTTATAAAACCATTGAGAACTTGAGACGATCCACTCGTCGCTTCCCATTGAGATTCCACTCGAGCAATGGCCTGGTGTGCGATGTCATTCGGCGGCATCCTTAATGTATGCCCGATCCATCTCCACTTTCTCCTACATATTTGTTGAGCAATCGGCTCTTGCCTGTTGGTTTGTTCCCATAGTTTGTTGTTGCTTATTCTTTCTGACCATTCGATCCTCAGTATGTAGCCAGCGAAGGCAGCTTTTGATGAAAGTCTGCAACCTGTTGGAAATCCTTTTCGTGACACGCAGTGCAACTTTCTGACCCGTGTAGAAGAACCGACTTCACATTTGTGTTGAAAATGCGAATCTTGTTCCTTATGCAGGCTGAATGTCGAAGATTTCCAAACTGGTTTCAGGTTGATGAAGGCGTATCTTGCTTGTCTTTCCCATTCTGACTGGCTTTGACATCTTCGTCCGTGCCGGTTGCCTGTAGTTAAAACGATGCTTTCCAGAAAAGTGGAAAAGGCAACCTCTGGTAAATCTCTCTCGTTGATGGTGATTGGTGCTGGTTGTTGGTGTTGCTGTTCGTTGGTTATCTTCATCAATTCACTTAAGAGCTGTACAGATATTTAGGGAGTTTATATGTACAGTGTTAATTGACAAAAGAGGTCAGAGGTTATTTTCAGTTGATTACCAAACAAATCAACATGTATGAGTAATAACGATGTCTGAGAAGTTGAGCATCGTCTTACATAATGAAGAGAGTTTACAACGAGTTAGTTGAGTGATGAGTAATCATTTGGAAATAACTGATAAAAAAATAAGAACAGAAGATTGAAATTGGGTTGCAAAACCAAAAATCTAATAAAAAGAGCCACATAGAATTTATTCGGCAGTTATTCAAGAAACAAAAAGGAAAAAGAAATTAGCACTAAGGCCACAATAGTAAAGGAGGTTAAATAAAACCTTACCGAACACAAAGTCCATGTTTTTCCTTGTGGATTGCTAAAGCTTCGACTGCATGAAGAAGATGTATGTGAAGTCTTTTTGAACCCCTTGTTTGTAATTTCTATATGACTCTGAATGTGGTCTTTGTTGATGCTGTGTGACCAGAAGTAATAATGTTCTCCAGAATTGGATTATTGACCGCTCTGGGCTCTCTTTTTGACAACCGTGTCGGTAAGTGTTCGTCGGTGGGTGTAGACATTGTCCTGCAGGTATTGTCTATGGACTTGAGATAGATATAGAGATAAAAACTGCAAATGCTGAAATAAACAGAAAAATATTGTTTGTAATGATAACGCGGTTATCTAAAGACTATAAAGTAGGCTTATAAGCTCTTCTCTGACATTTTTCTCTTCACTCAAAACCCTTGGTAAATATAGTATGGTTGAACTTTTATATTTTGCTGTACGACCATGAATTTTTATGAAATTTCTTCGGGCTTCACTCTAAGAGATAAAGGAAAAAGTTGAGAATAAAGAGGATGTTCACTATCAGACAACACCACTTTAGCCAACTGCTTGTATAAGTTAAAAATGCCAATCAACAACAGTGTCAGTTAGTTGAGTCAAAGGTATACTACTAACCCTACTCACAGCCTTCAATGATCTACGTAATAAAGAAGAAAGGATGGAATACATGCGTTAATTAAAAGGAGATGTCGTGTTGTTCTAGAAAGCCTCAACTTCTTGATGGTAAAGGTCAAATGGAAAATTTTCCTAGAAATTGACAGAATATGAGAGGACCAACATAGGTTTAAAGAGAAACTGATGCCAAGATAGGAAATATTGGATTTACTTCCTATCGTAGTGTCGTCGATGTTTCAAAAGTTATGTGAATGAATGAGTCCGTGCAAGCCTTGTTCACTCCTGAAGCTAAAATCAACAGGATGATATTTAGAGAGATTTCGTTTAAGATCATTTTAGTGAGACCACGGGTTAACCTCAGAAAAAAATATCCATATCAGAACAGTCCGATACAGAAATTACTGAGAAAGAAATTTTCACACCATCAGCACATATAATGGAATTGGCTTAAGAAGAAACAGAGAGGTGGAGCGCTTTCCACATTAAGCAGTGTGTTGTTTTCTACCTCAAAAACAGGAAGACGTCCTTGTGATCCAGGAATCCATATGTGCTGAAATCAGCTTGCATAGTAAGAGCGTCCTGGGAATGGAATTAAAAGCAGCAGTGTTGCCTAAAAAGGAGGCTAGAAAAAACTTTGCATTTTTTATCTAGACTGGAAATAATATTATGGCGCAGTACAATAGTAGCATCTAAAGTACTTCTACTGCATTTGTAAGCACACTGCTTTGAGTCTCTGAAACATTTGAAATGTTTAAGAACAAGTAAGAGATGTTTCGCTATAATTCTCAGAAATGGAGACTTGATGGCTATAGGCCTAAAATTTAGACCTGATCTAGAAGGTGATTTTGGTATAAGGATAACTTTTATTTGTATTTAAGTAACAGGCACCCTATTCCTGTGAAATGATGCGATAACCATTTGTGTAAGAGAATAACACAAAATCTCTGTAGACTTTTGAAGTAAAGTGTTTGACACTCCATCAGGACTTAGGCTGTGTGATGAATTTAAGGAAATGAGGTATGTTACTGTATCCATTACATCAAAACCTGGAAAACAACCATTTATGTGACTGGAAGCATCAGGTACAACCACATCAGCTTGTTGCCTTAGGAAAGATCTATTTAAAGCATGTACGTCGGAACAATTATCAATGGAGATTTCTTTTTTGCTTGCAAGTTTATTAAGTATTTTACAGATAGTGGAAGCATTTTTAAATCATAAATTTTTTTTTCAAGTGTTGGTTTGTAGGGATTTGATTGGTTACAGGATTTCATCATGAGCTGAAATCCTGTAACCAATCAAATCCCTACAAACCAACACTTGAAAATCAATGAGATGCTCACTAGCGACTTGCCCTATTCAGGTGGGTAGTCACCTGGGGTTCTAGTGAGAAGTCGTGACCAGTAGGGTGCAGCAGGTCGGGCGTGAGGACAAATACTCGCCGAAGACATTGGCTAGGGGTCGCGCTATGTCGTGAATTGGTAGAAGTTAGAATTCATGGACCATTGGATCGGGTCCCAGTGGCTTAATGGTATACGAGCTCGCCTTGTAACCAGAAGGTCGTCGGTTCGAATCCCGGTGGGTGCGTACTGCTGAAGAGTCCCAAACTAGGACGAAATAGCTGTCCAGTACTCCCAGGTTTTCCAATGGTTCTCTAACTGATGTCAGCTCATGATGAAATCCTGTAATAAATATTTTTCTTCATACAATTCTCTGAAATGTCTTGTCATCGCTCTGTCAAATTTACATATCTCATTTAGTCTTTGTATTTCAGTCTTTATTAGAGAGTTAGTTCTTCGAAAACCGTTATTAAAGTGTAATTTATAAAAATTTTGTTTTCACTCTCGACGATGTTTTAGTCGAAGAGTAGAGATCTTTACAAATATCGTCAACAGAGTTTCAGTGGGACACCAAATGTCCAATTAGAACATAAGGTAGTAGGTGATATTAGAGACAGTAACATCCAACATTTGGTCAACTAATATGTATCACTTTGTATCCAGTAACACGAGTCTTAGTGTATGAATACTGTCGTGTGAGCAAGATCGTTTTTGAACCTTCTTTCTCAGGTGAACAAAAGCCCTGTTTTTTTTGTCATTTGATATACACACATTATCCAGTATGGAGCAATATTTGTTGTATTTGTGGGAGGATAAATTAGGCTGTAGCTGATGTCATGGAATAAAAGAAGTATGCACTTATATATTTGCGTCAATAAGGAATATAAGAGGAGCTAGCAGCTAAGCAGTTTTAAATCTAACACGCAAATCTAAAGGTATGTTTAATTTATATATAAATTATGAATAGAGCAGTGAAAGAATCTGTATTCTAAGAATGAATTCAATCAATGATTGAATGGAACGAATCAAGAGATCATAAGACAAAATATGTTAATTTTTATGTTCAACATTTTTTTCAATTAACTGTTTGGAAGGTGCGTTGACTGTTGGTTGTGATTTTGATATCAGATATCATTCTAAGACTAATATCAAATTTATCTTCAAGTCACAGTTATGTGTAATTTAAGTCTTGCTTACTGATGCACCGAGTACATTTTTCTTGATGGCATTGGGTTTGAGCTTTTTGTTATTGGAGTGATCTGTAATTATTACGTGATCTCGTGATCACATATTACTCAATGCTGTGTATTTAATTTATTAGAGTTTGCTTTGTTATCACTTCGAATGATATAGAGTGGGATTTGAACTTTCATCCCACTAGCTGAAGGCTGATGAGCCACAATATTGTTGTTAAGAAACAATCTGCGATAATATTGGCTTACACTTTATTCTCATATTTATGCACTTTCACTCTGGATAAAGAAGCAGGTCATACTAAATTCTCTTGAAAGACGATCACTAAATTGCGAATGATGGTGTTAGGCATGTTTACATGCTGAACTAGAATTTAGAAACACTAATTCTAAAATATTTGATTTTTTCTCCTGAATGGAACATAAAGGCTACAATTTTTGAAGTCTTAGTGGCGTTGGTAATGTTATCTTTAATGACTGGTGTTGCCAGCACCACTCCCAGCCTTACTTTTTCCCGGACTTATTACCAGCTAGACAAGCTTTAGGAGTGCGCTGGCAGGCAGTAGAATCCGGACCTCCCGTGTGGCTGGCAAGCATTCATCCACTGATGAAAAATATTTCAATGCTCCAGCACAATATATTATTCTGTCAGTGTCCAGTTACTAGTTATTTGAGTGATTTTCGCCAGTTGAGTAAATCGTAAGCTGCCAGTTCTTCTGGATTGAATGACGTACACTCGAGTGGGTGGACACAACTGAAAAGTACTACATGAAGTCAAAATATCTGTGATGAACTCCTTATTTTTTCAACTGTTCATTATCCGTTTTGAACTAGTTATAAGAGAAATTATGAAATTTTTATTTTAGCTTTTATATTATTATGTTAATATGTTTAAAAAGCTTTAATTTTTGGACAGATTTACGATAACAATAATTTTTTTTAAAATATTCTTTTGTAATGAATTACACTTATTTAATATATATATATACATATATATATATATAAATGTGCTCAATCAAAATTAGTTTTGAGTACTTTATCATCGGCAGAAATTAGTTAGTGATCGATTGTACTCGACAGATTCGTTTGTGCCTGATTCATTCTCTTCGCAAGATATTGAAAAGGAGAGTAAATTGTTGACCTTATATTTACTAATACAAAGAGTTCATCAATCATATTATGTCTTGTTGACTTCCTGTAATGGTTTTCGTATTCTTATTAGAAAGAGAAAGAGAGAGATAGAAAGACTTTTATTGCCTTTTTTCATATAAAAAAATTTTCCTTATAAGTATAAATCTTGGGCACTGTGGTAGAGTATAATTCCATTATGAATAAAATTTATTTTGATAAAGTCACACAGGGTTATGCAGTAACATTTACTGATGACAAATACCGACCACAATTTATTGCTCATAATCATATCAAGGTACTCACATAAATTTCTTGCTTCATTTATATACATGATTAGATATTTGGATAAAATCAATATAAGACTTGCGTGAAACAGAATGGAAGATAAAGTACATTCGGAACCAATGTTAGTGTTATCAATAAATATAGTATGATGAGAATTAAGACGAGTGTTGTTAGTCAATAATATGGGAAATAAGATGTTTTACAGTAAAATAAATAACTTGTTAGAATGCTATAATGTGAATTGAAATACATTTTAACATATGTTGATAATGCTAACATTGGTTCCGAATGTACTTTATCTTAGATTCTGTTTCACGCAAGTCTTATATTGATTTTATTCAAATATCTAATCATGTATATAAATGAAGCAAGAAATCTATGTGAGTACCTTGATATGATTATGAGCAATAAATTGTGGTCGATGTTTGTCATCAGTAAATATTACTGTAAAACACTGTATGATTTTATCGAAAAAAAACTTTATCTATAGTGGAATAATTTTCCTTAGTTAAATTTATTTAGTCAATTCCTTTTTTTAAGTTTGATTTTGCTGAGGTAACAAAAGCGGGTGTTTTTTAGTTGTATGGATTATCCCCGAATTGTCCAATGGACATTAAAGTTTCAATCCTTTACGAAACACCTATCTTTGATATGTGAAGAACTACAATGAGAAACGGCGAGCGGAAGGAGTATATCTGTAGGAAGCAACATAGGAAACCATATGAATACATTCATAGATCTACGGGCAATTAATTGTCATCGAAATCTCATCCATATCATATTACTGTATATATTATATCAAATAAACTCATCTAATATGTAATTATGTTAAGAATGTAAGCAACAGAGTTGACCTTTCACTTGAAACGATTTCGCTTTTTAAAAGCGACTCCGTTATCCCTTCTCATATTTCTATGCTATAACGATTACAATCATTGTGAAAGTATCGACATATTTATACAAACAGATTTATTATTGTTGCGCTCAAAGTAGATATCGACTTGATTCGACATTATCTACAGAAGCATGAGAAGTTGCAGCTCACTGGCTAAGGCTCTTATTTAGCAACTACTGGACCACAGGTTCGAACTGTGTACAACCAACCAAGATTTTAACCGCCGGAAAGTATCACCAACCCTTCTCAAACAATAGGTGTGACAGTTTGTCAGCTGCATAAAAATGCAAGTAGTCGTTGAGTAACATCTCCAAAGTTTCTAGAGAAGCCTGGGAAACTGATCAGCATTGAACAGCTGTTCCATCTGTAGCTTTATGCATCATAAATTGTCCCCTTGTTTTAAACAAAATATACGAACTCCTGCGTTAACACATACAGATTTCTACAGTCTTAAAAAATTAAATGCACGTAAAACGAGTTTATTGTTTGAGATGTTGATAGGTTTCTAAAAGAACCGGCAACAGCATGATCTCCTGCATTTATAGCCATCGAAAAGTGGAAAAATGACAGTGTCTAATACCTTTGAAACTGTGTCAAGATATTCTGTATTTTAATAAGTTATACAATATATCGGGTTATAAATGAACCAAGATGCACGAACAATAATACCTACGTACTAGAATACGACTAGTGGTATGCAGTGAATTGTGTGACTGTTCAAAATTACTTACAAGATGCCACTGCAATTTCATTTCGTTTGTGATCTAAACCTAGCTATCTGTCAAGTACCAATAATTAATATTTGCACTGAAATCTCTTTTTTATATCATAATAGGTACATTTCCAGAAAACCTATTTGACTGGAGTCTGCGTCAGTGGTTCCGCGTGGTCCGGGGTTCGATCCCCAGCGGACTGACTCCTAAACCTCGCTTATCTGGTAGTAAGCCCTGCACAGTATCTGTATTTCAGTTTGTACAACTTCACTTCAACATCCTTCTTGCAAATAGCCAGTTTTGACTAAGTCAAAACCTTTTTAATATCTAATCTTTAATGTATCCATTTTCTGAAGTCAGTAGAGACTAGGTGGTCCCCTGAATATTACTGAACACATCGAATCCCAGAAGCCTTTCGGGATTTCTCAATGCTAAGCTATTTTCTTCATTTCTGATTTTTGTATGACTTTCACTTTAAGTGTAATATGACACACTACTAACTGATGATGTCCTTTTACCAGTTGTCTTTAACATTTTATATTAGTTGACAGTCAAAGTTGTTGATGTAAATTAAAAATTTTGGAACTCTGAAGATTGAATCCACTTTCTTTCAGTATTTTGTTTCCTATTTTAATGGTTGATACGTAGAAAGTTTAGAAAGTTAGTGAGAAAAATTGAGCTTATCCAGATCAGTGGAAGATATAGATATCAGTGACAATCAAACATTTAACAATGACTCATTTCACCATACAAACATCACTAAATTAGCCTGGAGTTTTGCATGTTTTATTTTATAAGGCCTAAAAATGATAACGTTCATCGGTGAAAAAGCTACTAGACGACAGGTTTTTAAAGCAAACAAACACTTTTCAGAGTCTCAAACTACGATGGAACAGTCTTTCAGTGTTCTATGGTTTTCAAACCTGCTTTAGCTGGAGTCGGTTTTCTACGAAACCTACACTGAAATTCACCAAAATCCGTACGAAACCAAGAATTCTGAGTACCCCTTTCCACCTCATTAACGGCTGTCAAACTGAAAGATGATTATGTTTCACATAAGGTCTGTGTACCGAAAGAAAAGTTCAATGCGATTCAAATTTCAGATTATCGCTTTAAAATTATTTTCTAAAAAACCTGTAGAAAATCGATTACGCATATCAATAATTCACTATTTCGTCAACACAAGTCCATATCACAAGATTTAATTAATTGATCTTATTTGACCTAATAAAAACTAAGGTTATGAAACTTCTCACGTGAGTAGACATTTGTTATTTATTGCCATTTAAAATCTCTCTCTGCAAATAACAATATATTGTAAGTATTCGAATTCTCGCGGCAACTTTTGTATCTTTGATGTGTACATTTTACCGTGAATCATTTAAGTGTATACTGAAGATTTAAGCAATTTATTTCTCACGCATTCTGGGTTATTTCTCTTCCAGTTAGGTGAATTTCGAACTTAAATTGGTCAAACAGCATATAGCACAGACAATCCGAGGAAAGTATAATTACTGTTTTAATCTATAAGCCTTCAGATTTAAATTTAAAGGAATTTTCAAGCTTGATGAAATGATATCCGCAAGTAACTGTTTGTCGTTAACTCCACCTAGGAAAGCTTCTATAAGTAAACGTAGCAACTAAAGGATAATAGTGACTAAAGCCAACGAATCAAATTTTTCCTCTATTAACATGAATATTCCTCAAATGATCCACTCACAATTCCATTTTGATCTTTCATCAACTAGGGTTGACTTTAGGATCACGTTACTGTTAGGTTTATTTATCGAGTTAGAACGGGAAATATTTCCCAAGTGGATATTGCATACTGTCTGCGCTCTTACCATCAAATTTTCTTATTTATTGTCCAAGGTCACTCGGTAGGTCATGACTTTAGGTCACTGTTGTTTAGTTACCACAGTCAATATACAAACTATACTTATTAATCGAATTTAAAGAAGTGACTATGATTGCATACAATAGTTGTGGTGAGTAACTGAAACTGTCATAGCTTCTAATCACAACGTTGGTAGATTTTCTGGGGTTTTCAGCTGCATTCCAGTGGCTGTGTTGTTGGGTATATTTTGATTAAACTAGCGTATAGTATATCCTAATACTTCTTCTCGTTTATAATTGTGTCCTAACGTTGTGCTTACTCGACACACACAACGTAAATCAGAAGACACTTGAGAAGGTGTAGGAATGTGTATTCTCGCCATAATCAAAATTCAAAAGTTGAGCGAGTACAAATGTATCAATTGTTAACATGCAAGATTTAGAGTAATAAATAAATCGAAGTACAATTACACAGTGAAAGTATAGTACGATGATGAGTAATAAAATGGGTCACTACAACTGTATCGGCTACCTATCATGAACTTACATTTTGGTCACATGACTGGGAAAGTAAGAATAGTTGCATGGATTACCTTTAAAGTTCGCTCATTTCAATGATACTGAGCGAAGACAAATTCGGAAATTTGAAAAACTTATAAATCCGAGTGCAGCATACTCCAGAGCAACTAAATCAAATGTACTAACAAACGCAAGAACAGTATGCAGCTTATCAGATAGAGAACTCAATGTACATGAAACAGGACTAAACTTTAACACAACTGGAAAACCACTGCAAGCGATAGAAATAGCTCCCATAATGGAACCTGTATTAACCCTTTTTCCTGATGATGAAGCTAATGAATTGCATCAGAACGTTGGATGTATCCTGTCGAATCAAAAGTAGGTCATCCAAAATTTGTCGATAAAAGAACGTCATGCATTACAAACATTAAGATCAGACAAATCTGTTGTCATAACTAAAGCTGACAAAGGCAATATCACTGTGATTCTCAATAAAAATGACTATGACAAGAAAGCTTTCGAAAATATCGAATCAGGTCCATACGCACTAGTACCAATAAACAAAACGTCTAGTACTATGAACAAATTAAAAGTACAGGTATGTAATCTACTTAGAGAAATGAAACCAAAACTAGGGAATTCAGTTTGGTTTTCAATAGCTCCCGAAACAAACTTGGCCGCAAGATTTTATGGAAGGCCGAAAATCCACAAAATAAGTGTTCCTTTAAGACCAATAGTCGATTTGACCAATTCGGTGACATACACTTTATCAAAATACATATCACGAATACTGAAACCACTTCAATACAACATTCTTTCGAATATTAAAAATATTGAGAAGTTTAAAAGAAAAGTAATGGACATAACTATTGAAGAAGACGAAATTATGGCAAGTTTCGATGCAGTTTCTCTGTTTACTGGTGTTGCTATAAGTAATTCCCTTGATCTTATGAAATATGAGCTTGAAAACAATCAAGAAGTATTGACTAAATCTTTATTATCAATAGATGAAGTTATAAAATGCTTAAAACTTTGTTTGGAATCTACATATTTCACCTTTAAAGACAAACTATACAGCCAGACAAATGGAGTTGCAATGGGTTCACCAGCGTCTTCAACTGTAGCAGAACTGTATATGAAAGCCCTAGAAAGAAAAGCATTGACAAGTCTTATTTGTCATCCTAGAATATGGTACAGATATGTAGATGACACATTCATCACCATTAAGAAAGCTGAAAAAGAAAACTTTCTAACACAGAGTAACTTAATCTCAGAATATATAGAGTTTACTAATGAAGTAGAACAGGATGAGGGAACTCTAAAATTTCTGGATTGTCTTGTAAAAAGTTCACAATATACAGGAAACCGACACATTCCCGGCCGACGCACTCCTTTACCTTGCCAAGCCAGAAATAATGCTGGTAAAAAGGAAAGGTTGGGAATGAGGCTAGCAACCTCATCCTGTAGAATAAACACTGCTACAGAAACTTCAAGCCACTAGCTTGAAGACCTATATTCCACTGGGGAACGTGAAGGATAAAAAAATCAGATCATCCAATAAAATGAAAGTTACAGTAGCTTCAAATCTCGTTAACAGAGCTAGAAACACTATAACAGTCACTGATGATATGGAGAATGAGATACCCAATATAAAACAAATTCTGATTGGAAATGGTTATCCGGAAAAGCTACTATTTAATATTATGAATAAAAGGAGCAGAAAGGAAAACAGAAAACTAAAAAATCTTGGCTATCGACGATAGCCAAATCGAAAGGGCACAGCTGAACAACTTCAAAGACTACTTGCTTCATATAGTATTCAAGTCTATTTCAAGCCCTCTAATTCTCTAGAGAAAGCTTTGATGAATGTGGAAGATATGGTTCTCAAAATGTCACAAAGTAATTGTGTTTATAGGATAAAGTGTTCAGAATATGAAGCTTGGTGCATAGGAAAGAGTGGTAGACAGGTGAAGGTCAGAGTGAATGAACATGGACTATGCACGAAACGTCCACCTAGATATGAAGTAGAATTAGAAAGTCTAGAGAAAAGATCGGCTATAGCAATGCATGCTATAGACAGCGGATATAAGATTGATTTCGACAATGTCAAAATTCTAGGAAAAGGGTTTCATTCACATAAAGCAAGGTTGACCTCTAAGCCTTGCACATTTTAACCACATCGAACAGTAAATATGAAAGAAGGGATAGATTTATCACCTATATGGCAGACTCTAATGAAGCAAGGCAGATGAAAAAACAACGATAACTTCAATGAACCTGCATGACCTTTAAGAAATGTATCATCATGTTTATCACATGTGAAGTGACGTCTTCTCCCTATGACAAATAACATATTCACACACACACATACAGACAAATATGCATATATGACAATTTTACTCTGTTAAAACTCTTATAAATGATTTAGAAAGGAACATATCACAAAGACAATTTTCAGTTGATGATTTACCTCAGGAATTACAATTGATTTTCCTGGAATATGTTAATAACGCAACAGTAAGCAGATGGAATAATAAAAGGATTAGTCTTGTCAAATCTCTTGAAATCCAGAAGCTTGAAAAAAATTTCCGTTAGTTCCGGGCCGGTATGTTCACAATTTTTCCAGTGTCGTGCTTAATAAATTTCAACTGGAGGTGTTATCCCTAGGTCCCAAATTTAGTGGCTATGATCCTAAAGTTAACCGATTAGACACTGATATACAGTTTGAAAATTTGTATACACAAACATCTGACCTTATTCCATCATCGAACGATGAAATAACTAGGTTCAAAACGACGCTAAATGACAGCTCACAACAATACAGAAATAACAGACATTCAGTAAATAGTCTGTTATCTAAGCAACACAAAGAAGCTCTAAGAAAACTTAGAAGTAATGAAAGCTTAATTATTAGCAACCCAGATAAAGGTGATGGTGTAGTTTTACTGGATAAAAGCGATTACTTTGAGAAAATGGAAAGTATTTTGAGCGATCAAACTAAATTGCAATCTCTTGGTGCTTCCAAAGACCTCAATGTAAGAGCGGAGAAACTAATGACCGACTCCCTCAAAAAACTGAACCAAATAGGAGTATTATCACCAGCCACGTATGAGTCTATGAAACCAACGGGTACCAATACTCCACGTCTTTACGGTCTGCCAAAAGTTTTAGATATGTATAACTCTCCATTTCATGGAACAGCGAAGTGGTTAGTGAAGATTTTGGGTCCTTTGCACAGAGAAATCGTGCAACATAGAATTAGTGATGTCTTCGACTTTATTTCTAAAATATCCGAGACTAATGTGAAGTATAAACACATGTTATCCATGGATGTATCATCACTATTCACTGACGTACCGCTTACGGAAACAGTAGATTATATTTGTCAAGAAATCGTCGAAAGGCAATTAGACTTAGGAATCCCCTTGTGTAGCCTCAAAGAATTACTTCTTAAATGCACAGTGAATGTTCACTTCTGTCTTCAATAACTCATGCTACCAACAAGTAGATGGAATAGCCATGGGTTCACCATTAGGCCCAATATTAGCCGACTTCTTTCTCGCAAAACTTGAAAAGGGGAAATTGAAGGACATCATCAAAGAGTTTGATATGTATTACCGATATGTCGATGATACATTTATCTTAGCTGATGGAAATGTTAACATAGACGAATTGTTGCTGAGATTCAACAACATCCACCCTTCGCTTACCTTTACTTGTGAAGAGGAGCAAGATAGTAAAGTACATTTTCTGGATTTCTTGTTAAGTAGGCGAGAAAATGGGTCACTTGGGAGAAGTGTGTATAGAAAAAGCACATTCACTGGGCAATACGCACACCTCTTTGGTTACGTGCCCATTAAATATATAAGAAATGTTGTTAAATGTTTTACGAGCAGAGCAAGAAAGATATGTACCGATGACCTCTTACAAAAGGAATTTGAATATATTCACGATTCCTTGATGGAGATGGGCTATCCGAGAAGTTTCATAAGGAAACATGAAAACATCAGAGAGAAAACCTGAGACTGTGACTGCACGTAAAATACCTCTATTTATTAAGTTACAATTTAATGGTGACTTATCAAGTGAGACTTTATTCCAGAGACTTTCCAAATGTTTGCTATTCCCTAGCCGACGAATGACTAGGACTCAAACGAAGGATAAGCTAGATAATTTCTACACATCTCTGTGTATTTATCAATTCTACTGTTGCTGTGGTGACAGTTATGTTGGGTGCACTACTAGACAGCCTACTCAGCATGTCTCTGAATAACTCCCATCGTGGGTTGTCGAAGGACAGACAAAGATCGTCCTTGGCTCCGTTTTGTTACGTTTAGTTGATAGTGGTCGTGTAGTGGAGAAAACGAGAGTTTTCAAAGTAATTCATCGTATCCCACCGGATCTTTCCAATAGGCTTCGTATTCGTCTACTGCACACAGCTGAGTCGACAAGCATTCGAACTATTAAACCTAAACTATGTACTCAAAAGAAATTCCTACAGCCATTATCCCTCCCTTGGCCTATTAAGATATAATCAACTGATGACTTCTCCTCCACCCCTTACTTATATTTTCCACCTTTCTCCTATCATCTCTCAATCTCATAACATCTTCATTAAAAACGCATTTTATTTAATTCCCTTACAATCTACCATTACTTAATCGGTTCATTTTTTTCTTAGTCTTTATCGACTACATTTTTTGTTTAATCATGCTGTTTTTCGTTTTTCGTGTTATCACAGATCGCCTCACTTTTTCCTCCTTATTATTGATAGAACCACTATTATTACTATCATTACTACTATTATGGCTGATTGCACAATTTATATTCACTCCTATAGACAGAACACCATGACTGCTTTATATTTTAATTTTAATTTGGAAAGTTATGTATATTAGAGTAAAGCTTGATGAGATCTAATGGTTAGCAATATTGTTCGCTTAAATGTGTTGTTCTAAATTTGACATTAGTCATTCCAATTATGTGATGACTGCTTACATTTTTCTATAAGTACAAATCTCTATCGACAAGTGACCTTCAAGTGAACTGACTTCAATATATTTTGATGATTAATAAAATCCGAATAATTCTGATGAAGAAGCTGTGACTTACACAGCGAAACGTTCAGAAACACCTCGTTTTGATTTTTTCTTAAACAAGCTGGGACTATTTTAAATGATGTATAATAATACCTTTAAAGCTACTGATATTTTTTATTGCTATGATATATCCTATTGGTGTTAATATTGCAGCACAAGCGGCATTATCAAACACATAAAAATATATAACAACTAGCTATCAGCATGGCGTTGTGATACTTTTTATTAGGTGACTTTCAGTGCCTATAGTCAAATTGGGTTACAGCTGAGAAGCTTGAAATCTCGGGAAAATGAAACTATTAGGACTGACAGACTTCTTTGTTAGCCGTGAAGTCATGCTTTATGCATGCACGGACATGCTAACCTGACTGGACAGTTTTTGCTTTGTTTATTTTTGATAACAAAACACATAGTTCAGTGAAGAGGCTGTTTTAAGCGAATTCATTTTCTTTAGTAGTACAATCGCACTTGTACACAATATTTTTTCACGAAAGAGGCTTGCAACAAAAGTGAAGAGTTGTCACTATCATAGCTGTTAACATTAGTCAATGTATAAGACCTTGTCAACACTGGTGATTCCGTCTCAACAAACGCCTCCTTCTAAGTAATCTATAAAGTAAAGAACAACCTGACAAAGATAATATGCTTTCGTCTCGTATGCATTGCCAAAGTCTTAGCCATTCAGTTAGAGAAACCGGAGTTATGAATACAAAATAAAATTATTCAATCACTTCTGCTGTCATGGTAACAAACCTGTTGATTTCTACTGATTTGATTTTTGTCTGTTTGTTTTTCTAACCTTATAACCCTTTTATTTCCTTAGAACTTTTGTGTGATTCCATATTTTTCTTCGTTTCCATGCAAATGCTAATTGCAACTCATTCATTGAATTATTCATCTTATTACGTAACTTTAATGCTCTTATTCAACAGTATTAACAACTATAATTGTGACAACTCTCCACTTTTGTTAATACCCTCTTTCATGAAAAAAGTGTATATAAGTGCGACCGTACAGCTAAAGAAAATGAATTCTCCGAAAAGAGTCTCTTCACTCAACTAGGTATTTTGCTATGTTGATTTTCAGCTTAAATTCCTGAGGATTTGTGATGTCCTACAACCAATCAGGTTTGTTTATCTATTTGTGGTTTAAATTCTTGAGGTCTTGTAAATATTATATGCCATGTGTTTTGTCTAGTAATTGTCGTTGATGTTGCGGTTGACTGACTTTTGTGTCTATATCAGTGTGCAGGATATCTTGAAGTGATCAATTTGTTATGATGTCGTGTCTGAAGGTGCATTCTAGTCAAGTTAGACGAATTCTCAACCTAGTAATACCCCGATAATAAGAAAAACACTGTTATCAAATCTTCTCTATTACACTGTTATCAGGATTGGTGGATTCTTGGGTAATGTAACTGTAGTGCATGAATCAAGACTTAATGCATTTCGGTGAGGTGTATATTACAGATAACAGCTAAAAAGGCTGATAGTCTAGTCAGGAATGTGTGGTCTGCTACAATAGCAACACCTGGTGGGAAAACTAATATGAATATAAACGATAAAATGAGTTCGGCGTTATCATCAATTGATATTTTCTCACCTTTTGAGGCATTAAGTACTTTGTTTTGGTGACAGGAAAACAACAATATGGTTCAAACGAGGAACCTCTTTTATTTCGACAAATTCACTAATTTTGCTGTGGATTTGTGAATATATAACAAAATGGCAAGAAAGTCCTAGGACAATTTCTCATCAGACGCCAAAATACAGCAAATAACAAGGCAATGTAATAGAAGCCGAGGTTAAAAGCCGAAAATAAACAGGAAGTGTGAATAATTAATATGATCATAGGATAATGATTTCCTTGAAAGAATAGATTGGTTTTAATGACTATGACAAAGACAGAGGTGTGAACGTGGTCATTTTGGATATAAGGCAAAGCGTTGGCCTGAAGGTTGCAATCGCTAGTGCTTTGCTCTTCGCCGTGTTCCGCTGTCACCAACAAATTTTTTATACCACATCAGTTGAAGTGATAGTCACGTTTTGGTTGTATCTCAGACTTTGACTCAAGTGAAAATAACAAGAATTTTTAACTCTCAAAAGACAAGTACCATGCATTCGTTACAAGCCTTTATCACTTACAACCAAAATTTGAAAACGATATGATTCTAGCCACAACAAATGCTGTGGGTAGGACGACCTATGAAATCATGTGCTGAGCTCAGTTGTTTTCTTAGACACGAATCTAAGCCAATACATCCAAATAAAGCCGATCAGTTATTTATTCACTACAGTTTCATGGTGAAACTCTGGACTTATTAAAAGTGTTCTTTGCATTTATTAATCATATGTATTTTCTGGACCACAGACATAAACACGGTACGTGCAGCTTAAGTCATCACATCTGTCAGCTGTGCTAAGACAAATAATATGCAAATGGGAAACCTATTGCTAATAGAATATAAGTATAATACAAGGAGACTGACTCTATCTTTCGTTTTGCTAGGGTATTCAAATATGCAAGATTTTAAATGCACTGAAATTCACATTTCCATTAAGCTCAGCAACTCAGTCGTTTCTCTTTCTCTCTCTCTCTCCCCATATATATATATATATATATATATATATATATATATACTATTATTATATACGTATATTATTGCTGGTTCCACACAAAAGTGTATATCCATGGAATTTTCTAATTACTACATTGCCAGAACTATTACTATATTGTAAAAGCTTTCACTAGAAATAAATGCAAATTAGGCTAAATTTGTATTTTTAATTAATATTCATCTTATGATCTATTTCTATTTGACAATCATGACAATAAATGGTTCACTTTTGTGATCGTGTTTTTACGCACATGTCACACATCATGTAGCCGCAGATTTGTTTGACTCCAACATTCACCATTATTGCTATTAGCTTCTTAAAAAAAAATTTCACCTCGTGACGTCACATGTATGCTACAGATCGATAGAGAAGTGAATACAAGAAACTCGGTTATTCATTTGAGTCTCTGGTTTAAATCTTATCACAAAGCAGTTCTATGAACTTTACTGTCTCATATGTAACATAATGATTATTTAGTGGTACTAATGGTGAATTAGTGAGAGATTGTAATCTTTTCTGAAAATAAGTTAGAAATTGTAGGTAACTTTGTAATGATTTTTGCAACAGGAAGGTATTAGTCTCGATAGTTTTTTAACCGGTCAGCTGGTAAGGCATGGTTGAATTCTTCTAGCCAGGCTGGTAATCTGTATAACAAATGAAGTGTCACAGCACTTCAGTTGGCGTTTTAGTATTTGAAGTTACTATTCTGTCTAAGGAGTAACTGGTGACATAATTTTCTGAGTTTTAAACAACTATCAGGAAAATATTTCCTCAGTTAGTACAAAAGTGACATTCTATCAAAAGCTGAAACTAAACCACTATTCCGGTGATCATTTGATATTCAATCGGTGCTAAAATAAAGTTGTGGTATTATCACTGAGCGACACAAATCCACTTCTACGAGAGAGCTTGAGTTCTGTCAAAGTTGCAGGAGCATCTGTTTAATGAGAACCGACAAGTATAAAGACTACGTGAAGAAGGACTTCTACTGGACAAATTCTAACATAAAAGTTCCTCTGTCTTATGAAACCACTTTATTCGCCATTGGAATTTTCTTTCCTTCACGTTCCCCAGTGGAACATAGGGCTTCAAGCTAGTGGTTTGAAGTTTCTGTAGCAGTGTTTATTCTACAGGATGGGGTTGCTAGCCTCATGCCCAACCTTTCCTTTTTACCAGCATTATTTCTGGCTCAGCTAGGTAAAGGATTGCGTCGACCGGAGATCGAACCCCAGACCATGTGCATGGGCGGCGAGCGTCTTAACCGCTACACCACCGACGCACCACCATTGGATAATGAGATTAATTAAACTTAGTAAGTTCGTTTATTCTTTACCGACTGTGTCTATCAAGTTCACTCAAGACATAGTATTACTTCATATTATTTACAGTTTTAATTTAGAATTCTACATGTCTTGAGAATTTAAAAATGACGAGCTTACTGTGTATTTTTTTAAATTAAATTAGGAAGTGTTTTCCGCATTTAGCACTAAACAGAGATTGTGCTCGAAATGGAGCAAAAAGAATAAGATTTGGTAGTAGTAACTCCATACTAACCAAAATTTCGACAACAGAATTCGTTTACACTGTTCCTCAAACATACTCAGAGATACAATATCAATGGAAGCAGAATTAATCACTGTCACATAGGTAGGAATAACCAATAGAATTAGGATAATGCAATATTCTGTCACACGTATCAAACAGACAAACAGACATGACTCATTGGTTCACCCATGCATTAAACATCCGACTTTATAAACATTCTCCAAACAAACTTACGCATTTCCACACTAAAATAATCTTATCAACTAAGGCTATTATGTGCACACACTAATTTATCTGCATTTAGACACTGACAACAGGTTAGTAAATTTAACCTTAGTACCTACAGCCAAATGTCACATATGCTTTTTCATTCAATGCAATCACAGTGATTGTTCGCAAACTTTAGTAGGTTGACTCAACATACAATGCTGCTTAACTGTATAAATATATAAGTAGAACTCAAGGATTCCTATCCAACAACGCTGAAGAAGTGCATATGTAAGTATCGATGAGATGTTGAAATTCTTGTTAGCATTATGAAAAATTTCAAATTAAAAGTATGAATGTGTTTATCTGACTGACGATTATTGATTTAGACAGTTATACTCTATTAGGCTAAGTAGCAGGGTATTAATTTGCAGTAGTTAGTTCCAAGTTGACTATAGTAATTAAATCACTATTTCTGACTCCATGAATATGTATCATTATAATACCATTAATGAGTGGACTATAAGAGAATTTCATCTGTATTACGACCTTCATCTAGATGGATACTTTCTCAGTGTTATTGATAAACATATTCTTGGCTTAATAGCATTATTTGTTATTATGATGATCATATGATTTGTATGCATTGTTTTAAAACTCAAACACCAAATTTTTACAAAACATAATACAAACAGAAATTTCTAGAATAAAATCCATCCAGAAATGTGATTTCACTGAGAATTTCACATCTACAATGAATAATCCGTGTATTAAAAGAAATTCATGAACGTGTAAATTCTGTGTTGCTTAAATCTAAGCAAATTCAAATACAAATTGAATCAGTGAATTTAGTTTTGCGCTCAGTATTACTCTTCCATTTTATGTAAAATTTCAAATTTTTTGTCACATTTAATCATTTAACTTCTTGATTTTTCATCATACTATACAGAAGCATGTGAAATCCTTTGTTATGAACGAGAATAGCAACCGGGGGGGGGGGGGGAAGCAAAGTTGGTGAAGTAATAAGACTCAAAAATTGACACTGGAAACATAGGCTGACACAGAATTTCCAACCAACCGGTTGTTCACAACCTGAGTTGAGAATTAAGCAGAATAAAAATAATAATGGTAGATTAATAAGTATATAATATTCAGTGAAAGCAGTGATTAATATCGCAGTATTTTGTTTTAGGAATGCTGACCAACAGTGTTTTAGTTTGATGTCAGTTTTTAATCTAAGACCAACACGCGGCTCCGACTTTGGATTACTATAAGAAATATTTGCTAGCAATATTCGCCAACTAGACTCACATAATCATATCACTGGGTAGCTTCTTCCTTTTTTTGTGACCTATCCATTAAATTTGTAGTCAATCAAATTAAATTCTGAGGTTCAGATTGTAAAATCCCATCAGATTCCAGACATCTACATAGGCAAACTCGAAGCCTTTTGAATTAGCTGAGATTCATTTGTGGATTATGCTGACTTGAAAAGAGGAGAACATAATAGGCTGAGATTTAGTCGCGTAAGTTCAGTGTAACTCCTTTTAAAAATCAAATATGAACAAAACTGTGTTTTTCTTGGATTTATGAGTAACATTAAATAGTATAACGTTTGTTTTTGAGGCCTGATAGATCGAATTAAGTACTGGATTGTGTGTAGGAGATATATTAATAAGAATAAATATAAAGATAATGTTAAATGCACTTATATTTAAATCAAATGAACGTGGGTTAAGATTGTTGTAGCACTTACTAACCACGTGGTCTTGGATTAAAGGTTTATATTTTGCCGACACAGCCAAATCAGTGACGGAAGTTTTGGTTCATCGATAACGGTGGTCATTTGACTTTCCAAAAGTATCAGCAAGACAAGTGGAACAGTTTGAATCAAATTTGCCATTTACAAAGTACACGCTTCGATGTGCAAAGTGCTGCATACTGATGATGAACTCGGTTTTAGACACATGAAACAACTGTCCGCTTTGAAATGGCTGAGAAGTACTGCTGATTAATGTAAATGGTTTTTAATTGCTCATAACAATCATTAGTATTTGCTAACATGATACGGTATTAAGCTGTACAAGAACGTCTGACTGAATCTTCATCTATTGCTTAGTGATTCAAAACCATAAAGCTTTTAGTATGCTTTCATTAATATTCTACAATGTCGTTTTGTTACTTAGGATGATCTTATATTTGAATCATGTTTTTGACGCTTTGACTCCTGTTTAACATGCATCTGTTGATGGTGTTAGAAAGGTTCATCCAAAAGTTAGGATTAAACCAAGCATTCAAAATATACTAGTTTTACGTTTCTGAAGCATCCCAAAAAGATGAGTTTCTATGAAATCGCTGACGTATGAAAATGGTAAAAAGTGGTGATGAAGACCACTTGATCTATTGAGGTAAAATTAATTACCAAACGAGACGATTCATACCACTTTAGTTAGTCAACAATCAGTCCAAATGTTCGTTATTTGTTCCGAATCTCCAGTCAGTTGCTAATGCAGTTATTTGCTCGACAGTTTTTCAAACACAGAATAGGAGTCTATGGTGAGTTGGTTGTTTACCGTTGAAATAAGAGGTCTTATAAATTTAGGGCACAATACTGATTTGATGAAAATAAAGAAGTACCACCGCATCGTTGAAGTCACCAAAAACTATGACAAGTGAATGACGATAGAAGTCCACTTTTGAAGAAAATAATCAGCTAAGGAGCAATAACTAGAAATTAATACAGTTGTTAAGAGCAAAAGAATTATTTGTGTTGTTGTGGACACATTACACAAATCATACAGGTAATGCTTCGAAAATGAAGTTGAAATCAGAGCTCAGAATTAGATTTACTGGTGGAGACAGTGCATTGACACAAAACTGGATGGTATCAGGATTAAACCACTTAAAAGAGGGAAGTCACAAAACAACCGAATGTATTATGAAGTTCGCAAATTCATCAGGGAAATAAGTCTTCAAATATTCTAGTATAACTGTCTGATATTCAAATGAAAATCCTATCTCTTGGTCTTAAGTTCTGTAGTATTTCATTCAGAGTTGACGAATTAGCTACAAAGGTAAAGTCTGGAAATCTTATGTCTTAGACACAGGACCTACTTCTGACTTCTGGTGAAGACCTAGAAAAATTCAAGTCTATCATACTGCACTGTTACTACCAATGCTTAAAAGCGCGGTGCAGACAACGATAAATGATATCAAAACAGAATAAAAGACAATTGAATGAACTGTTGAATAACAAGGATGTAATACTAATTCGTCCGCATGAAGGATGGTGCATATTTATTTTAAATCGTGAGGATTACATTGACAAATTATGTACCATTCTCTGTGAAAGATTTTTAAAATCAATCAGCCAGAAAGGCAGAACGGAGAGTATTGAGAATGAATTGTGAAGAACTTTCAAGAAGTTGAAGAGCAAATCTATTATTACTCCGTATATATATAAACATCTCGAACCGTCTGGTTCAACCATCTCTCGTTTATATTGTCTTCCCAAGGTGCAAAAAGATGATATCCCTCTGCTACCTGTATTGGATATGTTGAACTCCCCTTATTATTCTACAGCTAAATAACTCGATGAAATTCTTGAACCAGTAAGATAACATCTACGTAAACTTAGTCTTTCGGACACTTTTGACCTCGTCACCTACGCTGATGGAATTAATGTGACTGGTAAGCATATAATTTCATTAGATGTTTGATCCTTATTTATAAATGCACCTTTAGTAGAAACTATCTGTTATTTATGTGATTAGATTACATCAACCTGAGATGTATAAATATTGGAGTGCTAACTAACTGTCTGAAGCAGCTTTTATTGAGATGTACGCTTAATGTGTGGCTTAGATTTAACGATGACATCTATAATCAAAGTGATGGAGTCACCTTACAGTCTCCATTATGACCTCTCCTAGTAGATGTCTTCATGGCGAGCTTAAGGAGTGGTCCATTGAAAGAAACAATCTCAAGTCTACATATGTACAAGCGACATATTGAAGACACCTTCATCATTTGTGATGACAATTAGTCAACTACCGAGCATCTTGGAAGATTTAGTGGTTCTCACCCACTTATGCTTTTCACTATTGAAGAAGAGTCGAATTCCGCAGTTCACCTCTTAGATGTGATGCTAGATAGAAGGGAGGATGAAACGTTAAAAAGGGTGATTTACCGGAAGCCAACATTTACAGGGCAGTATACTAACTTCAACGGTTGTGTACCTCTAAGTAAGAAGAGAAATCTTATACGTTCTCTATGCTCTAGAATTCGGAAAATATGCTCTATAGATACGGTCAAAATAGAACTAGAAAGCCTTCGGAAAACTTTTTTAAGTAATGGATATCCTAGATGGTTTAATAATAGAAACATCAAGGAAGAAAACGTCCCTAGCCAAATCACAGTGTGACAGCAGATGGCAAGACACAGAAACCAAGGTATGTTTTGAATTGATGAAACCGCTATTTTTATATATACAGTTTATATTCTTTAACCAATCACTGAGCTTGTGATTTTGGTTTATACTAATGAAATAGGATTTTCAAATATAGTATTCTGTCGCCAATGCAGTATTGAACTGTGGGAAAGTATTCTGTCTCTAGCATCAAATAGAATGTTCAAATAGATATATCGTATTCTGTTGCTAATGCCAAATTGAACTGTGAGAATATATGAGGATAATTTTCCCTGAGAACACATTAACACATAACAGAATCCCTGAGAACACGTTGTTTATATCACACCACCATAACCTTAGTCACTACCCTAGTTTCATTAACACCCAATTTTTTTGACCGTTTTCGTATTACGTAACTCCACCCGAAACTTACTAATTCCCACCTGTTAGTTAAAATAACCATAACCAATTTTATTTTTGTTTGACAAACTTAATGTACACATACATACATACATACATATGTATTTGCGATTGTACAGCTAAGAAAATGAATTCACCGAGAAGAGAGTCTTTCTTGGATTACATGTTTTGTTTTCACTAATACCTGGATGGGGATTATTCATGAAGTGACCTATACCAGTTCACTTACTTGGTAATCCTTACAAAATCGACTGATAGAATTCAGTCTGCATCAATGATTAGATTAGAAACATTGCACTAGTTACTGACTAGTGTCCAATTAAATAAATAAAAAATATGCAGTACAGTCCTACAGGAGGGCAGTCGCGAGCCCGAGTAGCTCAGTGATAACATCTCTGACTACAGTAGTGTGTGACGCGGTGACGTGTGTGTGACGTGTTACTTAATGCTATTTTCCGTCATAGAATTATGACGGATTCATATGGAGTTATGCTGAATTATGAGCTAGAATTCAAGTGGTTCAATTGTTCTACTCTAATAAATATGGTTACACTATTTACACCTTTTGATGTCAAACAGTAAATGATACATCCATAAATCAGCTCTCCTAGATTAATTCACAGACTATAACAGTGGACCATAAAAACTTATTCCAGCCAGATGGTATTTGTGTGTATAAGCCAAATAGCAAAATGCTACACATTAGTGGTCAACATGAGTAGGCGAAAACCGCTAATATCAACCAATGATATGTACCACATTGTTACTTTTCTTGATTTATTGATTTCCACTGTCAACTTTATCAAATATTGTGATCTAAATATTATAGAATATTGAAAGAAATTATGTTGGAATTTCATCTTGAAGTGTCAACTGGATCAAACACTGTTGCCTGCATAATCCAAATAAAAACAGTGAATTGATCCCTACACTGATCTTCTCATGTTTTACACTAAAAGATGTTACCAGTATAGCTTAATAGAGATAAGTGGTTTTAACACTCCTAGTATTTCAGTAGTGTGACGTCACCCTACCAAATATGAAAACTTATGCTGAATTCTATGAAATACTAAGTTTCCCTTTGAAAAGAACCGGCGCATACACTTTAATGTGTATCATTGTGTCTGTCTCATTAGATAAATTAAATGTCGATTGAACATAGCATCTTCACATACCAAGCAGGACTGAACAACTAACCAACGTTTCTTGATTTTCAATAGTTCTGTAGGTGATGTGTTTGTATACTAAGCTGCATCACACAACTTTGATTTTCCAAACCGATCTTGTTTTTCAAGAAAGGGTGATTGACTCGAAGAGGGAAAACTGACTGTTTCAGAATTAAGAATAGAAAAATCTTGGTTATATACGTACTATTCCAGTATCCTTAATTTCCATAATCTCAATGCGAAAACTAGTACTAACCGAAATTCCAAGTGTACATTATTTTATTTGTCTTAATGACATTTAATGTAAAAAATCAAATGCTGCTGAATCACTCAACTATTCATCATTTTATTTACCACTGCCTAGATATTATATGCCTTTAGCTATTTTGTGAATCGATATTTATTGGAAAATGTTCCGTGACTGATACATTGAAGTGGTCTAATGAGTCATACTTACATTCACTTAATTTAGAAAAAAGAGTCTGGAATTACTGGCCTCACTTGCTTGCTGTCTACTACTTGTTGATGATTTTCTTATTCTATTTGGTTTGTCAAAAGAATGAATAACTTAGTCACATAGTTAAGTCACCCTGCTTGGGAAACATCGTAAAATCAAACAATGATCCAATTCAAATTAGGATTTCTATTTGACACCAAGCAGTTTGTTCGGAGGGCCCGTATATGATAATAAGACCGATCAGTTTTGAGCAGAAGTATCAGTGATGAACTACAAGTGCAAATAAATAATAGGGTTTCTGCTTATTCGTGCTGTCAAGTAAGTGTCGCACATTCTCTATCAGTTCTTGATTGATAACATGTCAGAAGGACTTTCGCACTTTATAATCTAGTCGGGAACTAATCAACTGTGAACTAAACGATGAGCAGTTTGATAACAAGGTGTAAAGAAGGTGCTAAACTTGGAGAACAAAAGCATTTATTTTGGAGGATTTGGTAGCAGCATGAAATCTATACACAGTTCTGTCTTCAAGTTACTCATAAAATTTCTTTTTCAGAAACGAAACTGAACCAACAACAAAGGTATACCACTACTGAGGCTTTCAAAGCCGAAGTCAGATATTTTTCATTCCTTCAAATTATTGTACCGTATAATTCCAATGAGAATTTACGCAAATCTACCTATTGCAGAGTTGAGTAAGACAAGCAACATATCTCCTAGTGACGTATTAGTTCCATGGATAATATTTATTTGAAAGAGATTACCAATCGGTACATTAAAGAACTGAGTTTCTTGTTGTTGTTTATTGTCTAATATGTCAAGGAGGATGAAACAGTGTAGTGAGGTGTATAAGAAATAAAAATCACTTGAGAATAAGTGAAACTTAATACGTCTAGCGCTCACATCGAACATGCGTTTCACCTAGCTTGGTGACCATATTGCAAATCTAACTCATAGAATTCAGTCACCATCAATACTAGGGAGTAGACACATGAAGTTGATTACACTCTAGTGACTATTCAGGGGAGTTCACTATTTTAAATATTGCATTATCTTTGTATAATTTCATCTAATGTATGTTAGGCGTGTCTATCTGAAATTGCGTGTCGAATGATATTCCGTACTCAGTTGTATATCATGTATTTCAGTACCAGTGTATACTTATCTAATAAAGGAATACATTTCCCATTAAAGTGCTGAAGTTATTCACTGACAATATTCATCAGACTCAGCCTTTAAAAGAAAGTGTCGCATATATCACTGGAAAGGCAAAAATGAAACAGTCAAGTAAACTTAAGGTTAAACTAAAGATGTGAACAATTAACTAATTATTCATATTTGTTTCAGGTTTGAGCACGGATTGATATCAGTTAGAGAACTGGTGAAAACTAGAGAGTACTGGACAGCTGTTTCATCCTAGTTCAGGAATCATCGGCAGTACGCACCCACCACCAGAGTTCGAACCCAGGACTTTCTGTTTACAAGGCAAGCTGGTATACTATTTAGGCAGTGGAACCCGATTCAGTGGCCCATTAATTCTAACTTCTACTAATTCGTGATTTTAGCGCAGCCACCAACTAATGTCATAGGCGGGAACTCCACCCTCATTCCCAATTGGATAAAGCCCACTGGTCACGACTTTTTACTAGCTCTCCAGGCAACTTCGTCTTGTAGCGAGTCACTAGCGGGCATCAGATTAATCTTGTACGTACTACCGACATGTACCAAACTAGAACGGAACAGCTGTCCAGTATTCCAGTATTTATAATTTTTTAAATAAATAAATTGGCAAAGATCACGATATCACTGAAATCATCATTAACAAATAGTGAAATATAAATCAGAAATTAAAAGCGACAATTTGACAAAGTGACAATAGAATGATTGTTTACAATCCCAGTCAGTGAACAGCTCAAGGAATGTAATTTATAAATTTGTATAAATCATCTGTGTTTAGTACACACTATCTATCTACTAGCCATTTAACAAAGACACAACACTAAACTAGCCTAAGAATTTTTCCTCCTCACATTGTATTAATCTGTTAGGACTAGTTGTCGTCCTCATTCATTTTGAATTGACATTCAGTTCACTGCGTTTATTACACAAATTATATTTACCTTGTCATTCACTAAATAAAAGCTAATGGTTTTTGAGCTTGTAATCATAGTGTGGTGGTGTGATACAGCCAGTAGGTTCCAACGGAATATTATGCTCACAGTAAGAATCATTGTATTTGTTGGTGTTAACGTCTGAATACTATTCCCACAGTCCAATAGTGCATTATCAACAGAATACTACAGGTATATTTGACCATTATGTTTTTCGTGTCGTTTAGTGTAAACCGAAATCGCAAGCTCAGTAATTGGTTAAAGAGAATAAACAGTATAGAAATAAATAGCTGTTTGATCACTTGAAAATATGCTTTGGCTTTTGTCTTGTTTTCGGCTGTTGCGATAGTATACATTAGGATGTATCCACCGCATATCTGGATGAATATCATTATTATAGTGACAACAAATATTTTATAAGTGTAACTACTTAAGGAGAATTCACTGAAAAGAATGATTTCATTCAAACAGAGTCTTATTAAAATTTGTAACTTAACTGAAAATAATCATACGGGTAAGATTGTCAGAGGGGAGGAGGCTATGCGCTAGACAAAATTCATCCAACTTCTTTACCCTTAGCACTCCGGTTTACACCAGAAGTGATAAAAAATGAAATGGAAAAGATTACGCAAAGTGTGAATGGTGTTGTAAATGACGTCGATTGAGACCACTTTAATATAAATCATATAGTAACAGGAACACATAGTCATACCTTATTTCATTACATCACAATTACTTTATGACCTTAATGATGTGACGCTCACCGAGTGTTTATTATTATTTCAGTCATCTTATTAACTTATCCCGTAATCTTGCATGATCTCTTTCATTTTACCTGTTTCCTTCATTTTTCGAATGAATCATACGAAAAACTGTTTAGATGTCGTATAGGATTTTTCATCCGCTTAACTCCCAAGATTACACCTTTCATCATTTTCACAAACAAACGGATAACTGTCCAGGTAAGAAGATCAGTTTTATTCTGTTTAACCTGTATTCATTTAACAAAGGGCTAGCTAGAAAATGCAACACCGTGTAACTGGCATTTGAGTTTAGTTAGCTCACAAGTAAACATATGTTTGGTTCTTTTGATTAAAACAGCACATAACATACTTTAACTGACCACTGGATGTACACCACACAACTGATCTTAAGTATCATATAAATGAAAAACTAACTTCATCGATTTCCAGACAAGACATATAAGAGAACGGTATTGTTTCCACTTAAATCTTCAGGCAATACTTCAATATACACAGCCTTATATGTGAAATGTTAACCAATGAAGGTGAGTTTGTAGATCAAAGTAATAAGTGCTAGATGTTGTGAATACGTCAGTAATAACGATGGTTATAATGACCTGAAATCTGTAGGATCCCTCGGTTTTCTACCTCATAATAAAGAACTAAGTTGTACACACTTTTTTTCATCTTCACTTGTTTCCCCTTTACAACCATGAGTATTCATAACAGTAGGAGAGCGGTAGGTGGCCCATTAGATAAATTTTTTATGTAACAGTTCAAAAAAATACATTAACTAGACAAAAACATGAAATAAATTGAGGTATTTTGTGTAGTTGTGCTCTCTGATCTGGATGATTTGATTGCGAAGCTTCCATTGTCTTACTAGACATCTTCACCACACAATTCACTATGAAGTTCCTACAGAAAACTTCTATTTGCTAAGAAAAGCCTACTTACTTTTAGTGTAAATTTTCTTTAGTGTTTAAGTTACATCTTTAAATAGTTGAAACGTCGAAGAATAAATTTCAGTCCAAAAGAAAAATCTGGAAATACCTTAACTATTTGGATTTAATTTGTGAAAACTTTTGCCCTACTGATGAAATTTATAAGTAGGCAAATCCGAAACACCGAATTTTGTTTATCTAACATTAGATACCAAATAGATTCAGAATAAAAATCGGAGATTTGTGAAAATGCTTCACTCAGTAAAAAACCATGTAACCTGAGGCTATTTCTGTATATTCATAAAAAACCTGTTAGTGGAACAGGAAAGAGATAAATTGCTCAATTGGTGGACGGTGACTGGCAGTGGCATCCAGGATACGCATTTCGTCCTATTTGGGACTCGTCACTGAATGTACCTGCATTTCTTAGTGAGCAATGGACGACATATCAACGTGAGACCAAGCACTTTGGTTTAATCAGTCGGCGGGAAAGCGCAAATTAAATTTTGATGTATTTGTGTTATCTGAGGTGGGTCGTTTATTTCCGAAGCTTTCATTGCCCTACTAGACAACCTCAAATTAAAGTATGCGGTGAAGATTTTGCCTAGTATGGTTATGAAAGCTTTGCGAATAAGCCATCCAGCTCAGAGAACACAACTACATAAAAATCATCCACCTGAGCTACAAATCTTTTCCATCATATTTAAATTAAATTAGATAAACTGTTTATTAATTGCTATTACAGATAACCAAAGAATTTCAGCAAAGATATCTTTTTGGCGATTTCATTTTCAAAAGCTGTACAACTTCGTGTTCTCTTCTTTCTAATGTCCATATGAGTGTTTTCCACAACCAAAGAATTCTCGGTTTCCGTTAAACAATAGTTTGTGTCATTTGTATCACTTAGGAAATCCCAGTGTAATCTGCATAATGTTCCTAACTACTTATTTTGTCAAATAGTATAGGAATCCTTTGCATACAATAAAGACATTTTTAAATATTTCCTTTTTTATGTGAGTGTTGATATTGATAATTCATCATGTGTAGTACATCAACAAATTACCGTATTCGCATTAAACTTTAAGTGCGTGTTAATTTCCAAGTAAATAAAAGTACAGTAATAGGTGTGGATGAAATATCACAAGGGTGGTCACATAATGTCAGTGAGTCAAATGATGGCCAAAAGAGTCATCTTCTAGTTTCGCTGTGGTTACAGCATGTAACCAGATTTATGTCATTAAGCAGTTATGTAGTCAATTTTAGACTTTGGCTAGTCTGAGTGATTTTCATTATTCAGTAGAATTTTAGGTATTTTACTTTTAGTTAAATGGAGTCTATGTTGTTTGGAATTAACTGTTTTTGCTTCTAAGTAAGTGCATGAATTAGCATACTTAAAGTACTTACGTATTCAGAATCTACTATAACCTGAGACACATCGGTAATAATGATAACTGATATATAGTAGAGAATTACATTCATGCATGCAACATGCTGTCACCGTGATGCTGAGTTTTATTCTATATTTTTAATAATTTTTGGCTATGACAATGATCGCTAAACATTATTTTTAGGTTTCACTGAAGCAGGTAAACAGCTGCTCTACGGATTTCCACTCTGAATGCATTTATGTCTAACAGTTAAAACTGTTCACACTCTCCGTCCCAGCTAAAATGTGGAAACTGGTTGTATTGTTAAACAGCTAGAAGTTGTTGACTGATAAATCTTCTGTTAGTTACTAACATAATGGCTGTCCGTCTATTGAATAGTAGTTTCTGAAATTACATGATACTGGAGACTCAAAATTCTTCTTCAAATTTCCTACGGTATAATCATGTTTCAAAACAACTTAGTGGTACACAATACTACTGTCTTAAAACGGATAGAATTCCAGTTATCATTCATATAATATGAGGCATTACTGTTTAGTGGTTCAAGCTGACGGTTGCTTTACTGTTCAGCGTATGAGACTTATACTTGATGGACACTTGGTTGTCATACCTATTCTATAAGTGGTGCAAGTCGAAAAAGACAAAATGAAACCCTTTATATAAGAGAAGATGTCTTGTAAGCCGCCGGTCAAGCAAAGTTGATCCGACTTTTTAAGTAAATGAAGTGCTCTGTGAGACCAACCAGTCCGGTAGTAACAGCTTACATTTGGAAGACCATGAACATTTATCAAAAATTGTGGGATTATTACTCAGTTAGTCTAAAAGACCACAACTTGATAATATGTACATCTAACGAGATTCTATCTTCCACGCACATTAAATCAACTCATGGATCTTTCGTAAGGAGATCTATCCTTTTCAAGTAGGGTGAAATGCCAAAAGTCTTCATACACAGGTTTGATGTGAAATCGTAAGGAGATGAAGGGAGCTGATATCATTGATGAATAGCACTCCTTCTAGATATTTCATTATACAATTCACGGTATACTCACTTAAATGCTGGATTATATAACCTTCAGTGAAACGGTATATTTGATTAACTTTTCTGTCAATAAAGGACACCCATAAAATCTCTTGTTTGACAGAGTTAAAAGACTCCTTGAGGTAAGAAAGATATGATCTAGCCTCTGTAGTTATATTCGTTTCTTGTAACAAGGGTGTTTAAAATGTTCCTTTTCAATGACCTTAATTTTGATTTGAGTCAGGATACCTGTAAAACGAAGCTAGGGAAAGCAAAGGGTGAAATAAAATAACCGCTTCAGAATCCTGTTATAAGGTTTAAATGTTAGATATCCAGCAGTATAGTATTGTTTACTTGATGATACGTTATACACATCGACTGTCCACTAAAATGTTAAGAATATGACGTCAATTTCGTATAATTATTTTAAAAAGGTAAGGTGTGATAGTTAAATACTCTTTTTCTCCAATAAACATTTGATTTACATTACATGCCATATCAGACAAACAAACTAGCGCGCAACTTAACCAACCGTGTCCTATATAAATAACATTCACTAGTATGGTTTTTACCTCCGAGATATCAGACAATATATCATTCCGCATAGTTTAACTACTTATAGTGATAGTGAAACCGAATTATCAAACTGCGAGAGTAATCCAACCAAAACTGTGTGGCTTAACATTTACTTAAGGTTAATCAACTTGACTTAAACAATTATATATGATACTGGATAGATTAGTTGTTCTGATGTTGAAATTAAAATAAATAAGTATTATTTGCCTTTCAAAGAGCATGTAAATTCGTTCAATGAGCATGGTGGAGGTGATTCATTCAGGAATTTTGAATATATTCCACAGAGTTGGGCAATAAGGGTTCCGCTCAATATTTTCTTGCCTTTATCCCTTGATAGTACATAAAACGTATTAGTTTTAAAGTATCTTTGTTTGCCAATAAACGAAATGGTGCAGCTAGTAAACTTTAGAGAGAAAAGTCAAGAAATTCGGTAAAGATATTTTTCCCGTGACTCTATTCTCGAAGGTTGTTCAATTGCTTTTTATACATAAACTCGCTTGGTTGCAATTATTATTTAATTCAACATGATAACAAGGGTAGCCTAAAGGAGACAGTTCTCAATTAGATGTGAAATTCTCAGATTTAATGAAAGATGAATATTTAAATCTAGAAGACATCTACAAAACATCTATTATAAAATGGTTGAATATGTTTATCTTCCTCCTCATATTATTCATGTTTTGAATTACATTTTATCGGTTTATAAGCTATGTACTTCGGTGTGTCATTTTGTATTTGTTTGTTCGAATTACATGGTAGGAAGGAAAAGAAACCACCGGTAATTAGTGTAATGGCAATATTTCATGATTATTAATCCTAACAAAGGAATAGCGCAGGATTAGATATAGATATCAATGGGTATGTGGTTCATTAATTCAGGCACTCGACTTTCAGTCAGTTGGTCCTGGGTTCGAATCCCACTCTATCTACTTCAGCCTGGGTGCGATTCATGCCTGTTTATCTTAGGCATGAGAAATCAAGTGACTGTCGAAGAAAGTTATAGACTTGCCAGTTTCCAAAATTGCATTCTGCAATGATTTCTATAGATGTTTTGTTCGACAACATACACCAATTTTTTGATTTCTGACAGGCATTCACAGAAGGAAACATAAATCATCATACTAAAAATTTTTAACTTCTTAAGTATATATCACACATCGCACTCAGCATTTAGAGATATAGTAGACAGTATCTTCAAACACTTATTGTTGTTCAAACGTCCGAGTTACATAATGAACTTCCCGGATTCTCTGGGCCTTTCAGTAGATATCGTTTCACCACCTATATTTTCTGTGTGAATTAGTATACTTTTATTTATTTAATTATTTTTATTATAGCTTGATTCCACACACTCTTATTTTGGTACAAGATTGGAATTTTCAGCATGTGATATCGGTAGCCCAAATTTAGCAGGCCGACCACTGATATCAGGTGTGCTTCAGCCGCGGATTGAACCCCGGACCATGTGCATGGTCGGTGAGCGCCCTAACCACTGTGCCACCGACGCACAATTACTAGAGTCATAGATAAATTAATTACGAGAACTTTTGTATACCTACGAATGAACTTTGATGTCATATAGTGGTTGCACAACTGTTTCCCCTGACGACCAAACAAACGATAAAGTCAAATGTTCTCAAACACTATCCCAGTCTGTTGATGATTATTATTGTTACACCTTCTGGCATACGGTTAACCAGCTGTAAAGTTAGTAAGACTTTCTTCAGTGAGAGGTGTATTACAATAGCAAACTGGTCTATGCATTTTATTGTTTCTATGCCTAACTGTAAAGGGATTTTTCTCTTTTTTTTATTTGAGTGTCCGTATTTCCCAAGATGCAAACTTCTGTTCACGTGACAACACACCATTTTTCTTCCTAGTTCGCGTATGCTTCCTCTTAATTCCTGTTTAGTCAATCAATAACTAGCCAGATTGAGTATCCAAGAGGAACATTCATCCTCAATGTTAATTTTATTTTCTAGCTAAAAATTAAACTGTACATCTACTCCTAATATATAAAACAAAAGATGAATGAAAACTTCACTATGAAAATGGACGGTTTTAGCAATAAAAATGATTGTACAACTAAAGGTCAAAAAATTTGGTGGAGTTAACCCATTAGACAGTAAGTACCACACATGTAAATGAAATATTTTTAGTATTATGCTTGAAACATAAGTCTGAACTTTCATTTCAACCTTGGCCATAACATCATTACATTGAAATCAGTCTGTTAAAATGTACCCCTCTCATGCAGTATGAAAAACAGACGAATAAGGTCAGAAGTTTTGTTACTTGGTCTCTAGTCTAATTATCTTTGTATCCTCAACTAATGTATCGTTAATGTGGCTAGTGGTATTTGACATGAAACAGTTTTTAAATAAAAAGGCACGATAGAGGTCATTTTATTTTTTAAAATTCAATTTAAGATTTTCCTGTCGACTGATTGGACCGAAGTGCTCGGTCTCAGGTTGACATGTCGGCTTCTTGTGCAGATGCTTCGACGATGTCTGGATATGTAATTATAAGTTAATTGGTGGATGGTGACTAGCAGTGGAATCCAGGATGCACATTTCGTCCTATTTGGGACTCGTTAGCTGGATGTACCTGCATTCCGCAATGAGTAATGATGTTCCCACCGAGGATCGAACCCAGTGCCCATAGTTTCAAACGCTAAAATTACGTCAATTACATGCCCAGACATTGTCGAAGCATCTGCACAAGAAGCCGACATGTCAACCTGAGACCGAGCACTTCGGTTCAGTCAATCGACGGGAGAATCTAAAATTGAATTAAATAATTAATATGATCCGTTGCATAAGTGGTGGCTCTCTTGGCCCAAGTGGTCTGGCGGATAACACTTCGGCGTTCAAAACTATGGGCACTGGGTTCGAGCCTCGGTGGGATTATCATCACTCACCGCGGAATGCAGATACATCCAGGTGACGAGTCCCAAATAGGACGAAATGCGCATCCTGGATTCCACTGCTAGTCACCATCCACCAATTGATTTCTAATTATATGTTATTTTTTTGTCTAAAAATTTACCTGCCAAGTTTCGAAAGATAATTGCTATGGAGTGGGGGAAAGATGCTGACTAGCCGACGGATAATCAAACAGGGAAATTAAAATTACTTTATTGTAGCAGTCATCACTAGTCGTATTGTAAAGAGACTTACGCGCTCTTAATCGATACGGAGTAAACTACCTTACCTAACACTGGAAACCATTTCCATGCATTTGTTGCCTTTACAACTTGGAAAAGTGAAAATTTCGCTGAACACAGTTTTCCTTCATTAATTTATCTTCACACGGTTAGATAAAATAAATATTTCAATTGTGAGAAGTCTTTTCAACACTAAACATGAGCACAGAAGTTGAACTTCGACTTCATGGGTTTTCATCGCTATTATGGATTTGTTACCGAATAGGTTGAGTTCACATTAACAACAAGCCTCAGGCTACATGAAATCAGTCTTCTAGTGCTCTCTGGGTTTCAATAATTTTCTAAAAATAACAGCAGCATGGGATGTCTTCAGTGTATCTCAATCTCGTTAGGCTAATTAGATTGCAAAAGAAATAAGAAGATATGGTACATAATTGTTAAGGATCATTGAGAGCCTATTGCTGAAGGGAATATTTACAATATAATAATATTTGATTTTAGATTCAAAGTATAGTGGGATTCGTCTCAATGTTGAGAATTAATCTTTAATAAGAACAAAAATACCACGACATCTCTGTACTGCGCATAGATTTAGTTCTTTTTTCTCAAAAGCGCAAACAAATACCTTCACATTTTGCTGAGGATCCATTGCAATATGATGCATGAAATTATTTCACTACATAGATAGGCAGACAAACATTATCACAACATGACACTACTTATATAACGAACCGGATAGACTTACAAATTAAACAACCAGTGAGTTTACTGGATTTCTCTTCAATATTTGGAACAAAGTTACGCGCTACTTCATAATAGTTATATAATTATCCCTCGAATAATGCCGACAAGACTAAACGCGCTTAAATTTTATCCCGTATACACTATATAAAAGTAAGAATACTGTTGACATGAGAGAAGTAAATTTAGAATAGAGTAACTATTTCCACCAGGTAATCTGGTCATTACTGATTGTATATATTTATTGATTCATGTCAGTTCATTGATAACAAAGAGATAAGCAACACTGGTACAGACAATTTTGACCTTTAATAATTTGCTTCTGTACAATAAAAATTAGGGCATGCGCACAATACACAAAGAAAACACGGTCTGGAGGAGATCATATATGTCGTGCACATAAAATAAAAGCTTCAGGGTAGACATATTTGAATAAGGATAGGATAGACAGGCATAATTAATCAATAATCAGCTATCTCTGTATATTTATCGATAAAATGACCATAAATTCATGAAAATCAAACAATAAGCATCATGAATAATGAGGATAAGATAAACTGGTGAAACAACGATTCGATAAAATCCCTGAGAAGTGTAGATTCCATCAGGCAAATGCAAAAAAAAAATATTAGTATGCATAATTGTAAATAAAAATGACAAAACTGGAAAATGATGAAAAAGACGACAAAATGGGAATCATATTCTCATTAATGAATGAAATATCTCTTTATGCAAAATAGGAGGAAATAAAACAATCGATAAAACATCAACGAAGTAAACAATAAATGTAAGTAAGTAGACGAACAATTGGTGCACAATATACAATCTTGGATTCACTTGTTATTATTATTATTGTTTGTAAGCAAAACGCTCAATATTCAAGAATATTTTGTCATAAAATTCAAGTGAAAATCTTTCAAACGATCCATAACCACCTTCATTTCTTCAATTCTAGGAAGAATTGTAATTCTGTAACAGAGTAAAAAAGGTATTACACAAGTTAGTTGGTTAAATAGAAATAGCTTACAGCAAAAATGAATGGATTGATTGGGAAAGCAAAGTAAAGGAGGAAGATAGAGGCGCCGTCACGGCAGTCATCAACTGGATATTACTTAAGGGTAAAACAAGTAAATTAAGGTTGCTTCATTTCAATGTATAAACTATTCATAAGCATAAACACAGTGTTTCAAGCGTTAAATGAAGAACTATAATCCAGTCAGACACTTGATCGAATGGCGAAACGTTTCTATAATTTGAGTTACAGTTATGTTTCATTCTTCCTTCTTCTCTTACATGGTATTTCAGACGATCTACACATTAAGATCATAAATATCCAGGCCATAGATGTTGTAAAACTCCTGGAATAATTTGAGTGCCGAGTAAAACTGAATCATTTAAGATAATCCCAGAATGTTTAGGAAATTATTATTATTGTTTCTTTTAGTTCCTAGAGGAATATAGTACTTCAGCCTCACGTCTATATTGGGTTTGGTTCTCTGCCAACGTTTTCACCTGGCTCCACGTCCACCCAAATGCTTTCATCTCCTCTTCACATGGCCCCCTCCATGTCACCCTCGCACTCACGACCAACTCGCCGCTTCCCTTTCGGGTTTCACTCGAGCAATGGCCTGGCATGTGATTTCACTTGATGGTTTTCTCAGAGTATGGCCAGCCAATCCACCTCCATTCATCCCTGCATATTTGTTGCACAATCGATTCCTGCTGGGTTGGTTCGCTCCCAGAGATCCCTCACTATTGCTGATCTTTTCTGGCTGGCCATGTGTCTTGAGTATTGAGCGAAGACAGCTGTTGATGGAGGTCTGTAGTTTGTTCGAAGTGCTCTTCATGACGCGCCAAGTCTGTGATCCGTATAATAGCACTGACTGCACACTGGAGTTGAAAACCCGGATCTTATTTTTAATGCTGAGTGCTGTTGACCTCCACACAGACTTGAGAGTAATGAAAGCTTGCCTTGCTTTCCCGATCCTCACTTTTTTTTTTTATTCCTTCACGTTCCCCAGTGGAACATAGGGCTTCAAGCTAGAGTCTTGAAGTTTCTGTAGCAGTGTTTATTTTTACGGGATGGGGTTGCTAGCCTCATGCCCAACCTTTCCTCTTCACCAGCATTGATCCTGGCTTAGCGAGGTAAAGGAGTGCGCCGGCCGGGGATCGAACCCCCGACCATGTGCATGGTCGGCAAGCGTCCTAACCACTATGCCACCGACGCACTTAGATATATATATATATGTATTTCTCCCATTTATGCTGATTTTTGTCTGTTGTCGTTGTGACCGTTGATGTTGACCAGGAATCTTTGTCACCTCTGTTTTCTCTATATTCACCTGAAGTTCTATCTTTGATGCTTCTTCTGACAACTTGTTGCTTTTCACTTGCATATCTTCCAGTTTGTGGGAAATCAGACATATATCGTCGGCGAAGTCCAGATCCTCCAAGTTTTGTGTGGGTCTATTTTATGCTTGTTTCCCCGCTGCCCGCTGTCTGTCGCATTATCCAGTCCACCGCAATCTGGAAAATCATTAGAGATAGTAGGCAGTCTTGACTTACTTCCGTCTTCACTGAGAAGGATTCCGTGAGTTTCCCGTTGTGGATTACTTGGCATGCAGCATTGTTGTGCAACTGTTGGATGAGATGTATAATTGTTGGCGCCAAATCACGTCTCGATCGGCGCTGTCGAAGGCCTTTACCACAGCAAATATATATACAGGCGCATATATGCAGATGCCTAGTAGCCATTGTTCAACGGACACTAAATGTTTCGGCACATCTATATATGAAAGTTCACTGAAAACAAATACAAAGTAATTTGAATTAACTTGCCTAAAGTGCCAAGTTCCTGGTGTCTGACCAAAACCAGATCCAGGGACAACGCATACTCCATGTTCTTCCAAAAAACCCAAACAATACATGAAATCTGGTTCCATACCCTTCGACTGAAAATTTTTGAAGAAATAAGCAAACAATTGAAAAATTACAATAGCAACAAACAAAAAAAAACGAAACATCTTGTTATTTAACAAAATAGTCGGGGAAAATTTTTTTTATTTGTTAGAATATGCCACGAACCAACATCAGTTATAGACAATTGAGAACAGTGAAGCACTGGATAGCTGTTTCGTTCTAGCTTGGGGCTCGCTATCAGTGCTCCCAACCAAGACCTTCAGGTTACGAGGCCAGGCGCGTTGAAAATTGCAGCCACTAAGGCCGAGATTCAATGACCCGTGAATTCTAACTTTGTCGATTTGTGATATAGCACTACCTTCAACCAGTGGCTTCAATGAACATCCACTACACCTTGGCACGGTGAACTCACTGGCCATGACTTCCCACTACAGCTTCAAGACACTCATCGAGTGACCATCAGTAAGCTGGAGATTGATAATCTAGACAGTGGGATTTTTGGGAATTTAGGTTTCATAACAAACGTTAGATCCCTGGTGGGGTTGTAGGTGAGGACTACTGAAGAGCCCGAAACTAGGACGAAGCAGCTGTTCAGTACTCCTTGGTATTCACTGACCTCTTACTGATATTGCTTCATGTCGAAGTGTAACAGTTTAGATTAATCCAAATCCCTACAAAACACATAATCTAAAAATGTCTTGTTTTGATTTTCTAAAGAACCGTTTATTCTATTGTGTAACTTTATCATTTTTGTTTGTTTTAAACAATCTTCAGTAAGGAAAAAGATACAATGCTCATTCATAAGCCTATTAATTATAAGTGACTTTCAACTTCTTGGCCGGTGGCATCAAGACGGATTCAGAGTTCTAGCTACTCTCCGGGAGTAAATGTTGCTTGATAGTCATATCTAGGCAGTAGGTTTCTAAGTTGAACACATATTAAATTCTCAAAAGAATGGATACTGAAAAAAGAATACTCTTTTCGATAACTTCATCATCAGGCTCAACAGTTCTATATATATTACAGTAAATGAATGAATTAGTGTTATGAACAACATTAATGTTTAAATAACATCAAATCAATAGTAACATTAAAAGATTACAGTTCAATAGCATCAACATAAAAATAAGCTGAATGTCAAAAAATTAGGAAAAATAATATTACAAATTTATGAATTTATAGTCTCTACTGAAGGTCGGGGCAGTAGTAGGAGCTGGACTTGCTTCTTTTGCACACAGAGCACTGGTTGTTTGAGGCGAATTGCAATAGCCTCTGCTGTTTGGAGTATGCGGTGCTTCGACGTTTTTGGCAATTTATTTTGTATTTTAAATTGTATTTTCATGAATTAATGCTAACATATGTGTGGACTATTGCATCAGAAATATTTTGATCGGTACTCCTATCGTAGTGGCACTGGTTCAAACTGCTTATTACAAGTATCTTATATGATCACCTATTCCTGAAATTATATTCATTGCCTATCACTTATGTCTGTCTTTTAATGAAATAATCTCCTTTCTATCAGGTTAGGCGGCAGTTCTGCTTTGGAAAAAGTGGTGAGGTGTTTCGAAATCACCACAGTTAGTCAGTGAAGAGGAAAAATCAGTGGTATAATGTCTGCTTGATAGTAAATGGTGCTGAACTTCAAAGTGGATATTTCGTACTTACTAAGATCTCTCAGAACAAGTGTAGCTTCATAGAGTTCGTTTATTACTCCCACTAAAACTACAATCCAGTAACTTTTATTAGACCGTTGAGTGACACCACGTGCGAGGCTGTCGACTTGAAGCCGAATGGGAAAAGAGAGGCGAGTTGGGCGCCGAAAGAATGGGGAAGTTAAGGCTTACAGGCAGTCGTGCAGCCAGCTAAAACAGACTGCCATAAATGACATTATGTTACTGAAGCTCTGTGTTTCAGTAGGAACCAAAGGGACGAACACTATAATAGTAATAATACATTTTATTAAACAGTGTTTTCCACTAAGCTATTCAGTCATAACTTTCGTATATGTTTCCAACAGTTTTTTAAAAAACAATCAACTTTGGAACTGAGGATCGAGTCAAACATTTAATCAGGAATGGGACTAATCAAAATTTATTCTGTGCGAACTTCGACTCAGAGAGTAACAGACAACTGATCGATTTTATCCATCAAAAAAGCCTCCTTCCTCAAGCCAGAATTGTGTACTGTTTTATCATATGCATTTCCTCAGGATTGTTATTTGTGCATCTGAATCTTCTGTGTGCACATAGTTTTTTAACCATCTCAGTGCGTATTACTCATAAACTGGTAATTGTAGAATGTTGGCAGCGGACGGCCAATATTTGTGCATGATCGCACCCATTACTGATATAGATTTGGAACTATAAAATGATGCTCAATGGTTACATTTAACCGGGTGAATCTCCTTTCGATAAACTGACATCCATCTGACTACTGGTCATGGATGTTTATGTCCACCACCTCTCTACAGTTCTGCTATCTATGGCTATACTAAGTAAACTGTGTGCACGCGTATGAGACACAGTGCTTATAAGTGGGCTGAATAATCCCATGAAGTCAGGCTTGCGAGTTTGAATGAACTTTCAGAGCACAACCACACGGAGATTATATACTTCCATTTTTTTATTTTGCCTCGTTACCTTCTCGTTATTACTATTATTTTCTAAAAACCATTTCTATTACAGTTATATTTAACCTGAAAATGAAATAGTATGGATTGATTTTTTGTCTTTTATGAGACTGGTTTTGACTATAACTCCCCGTTGTCCCGCAGGTTTGCAACGTGAGAATACTTATTTACAGCTCATCTGATCTTAATTCATCGTAGGACGATGCAAACAACACCAGAAGCATCCACTCACATTTCTTTTTCCTCTAACTCTGTTAGTGGGATGAAATATCCGCTTTGTTTCGTAAACCAATCAACATTTGACCTTATTTTCTTAATACTTATATGGGATAATGGATTCGACTATTTTAATTTTAAAATAAATCACTGTATTATTGATCAGTTCGCTGGCAAAAGAGGACAGTTATGTATGTAGGGATAAATGAATTTTAAAGCTGGCACGTGATTATATTTTTTCAAAAACAAAGAATATTTCTACGGATAGCAAGGTTTATTCGGTAATGGATCGTAACATCCGGTTTAAGTATAAGAATCAAGCAAAAGTATAGGCAAAATACACTATAACTCAAATTCGTTTTCTTTAGTAGCATCGAGATTAAAAGTATGCGTATAGTGGAGTTATTTATCTCGATTAGGAGCCTAAGAAAGTGTTTTATGTTTGCATCTTTGATATTAAGTTCAGTTGTAATCTGACCTTCACTATAATTTACTTTCGAGCATTCCCAGTTACTATTTGACTTAATAATCAAATTGCCTTTAACACAGTTCGGCGTGAAGTTTCACCGTGGTTTTTGTTGGAAACCAAAATTATTCAGATTACAATATGTGGTCTGCTTGATACCATGAATGTCAGTCAGGGAAGCGAAAGTAACTGCATGGTGCCACATCCTAGTGATTAACTGATATGAATAGTCGGATAACATTCACATCAACCCGTAGCAAAAAACGGCAGCACACCTGATGAGCTCTGCCCCAAACGAACAAGACGACTGTCCGGTGTTTGGATCGTTGTGATCTGGGTAGCAAGCACTACTGGTTGGTGTGAGTGTTATACAATTACTCGTCTCAATCAATCAGTAGTATGCAACGTCATCTTGTAACAACAGAAGATAAGGGTCAGGCAACAGATCGTTTATTAAGGAAATCAAAGCATATTTATATATTTTCATGTACATTATTATAGATTAGTTAAGCAAACAAACACAGTCTTCTGATTGGTTGTTTCTCACGTAAAGTTAATCTTTTATCTATTTGTGACTGTTTCTTGAATGTCAGATCATCTATATGTTAACTGTATCCGCCTACGCAAAGTCTGCTGTGGTCGGTTTTGAATCAGTCTTTGTTCATATTTTCTCAGGACAAATCTTGAGAACGTAAACATTGACGTAAATTACTGTCTACCAATTTGGCTAGTAGACAGCTCTCACCACAACCTTATGCTAAACACTTGAACAAACAGTTGCAACTGTCTCTCTAGTTTTATTCCATATTAGTTTGTGCCCAAGTTTTACACATATATCTCTAGTTCTATGTATTATGTTGTTTCTCATAATTATTTTTCGAATAAGCACGAACGTTTGTAAATTTTATTTAGGCAACCAAGCGAAAAATCTGGGTTAGACTCAAGTCCAGCTCACTCCTTAATGTCATCTAGTGGTAAAGACTGGGAGTGATGCTAGCAACTCCACACGGCAAAAAACGAAATCGCCGCTACTTCAAGGCTTGAAGTATGATGAATTACTTGAAATGCAAGGAATGCAGAAGAAAATTTACTCCGTAGCTTGCAAACGCTTAATTATAGTCATGAGGAATTAAATAATACAATAAAGCACCAAAAAAGAAACTACCTTAGCAGTTTCAATAGCCTTTTTGGGCAAATCGATTCTTGGGAAAGCATACATGGCTCCAGTTATTGGATTACATGAGAAACCTGGTAGTGAGTTTAATGCTTTTGTAGTAAGGTCAGCTTTTTGTTTCAATTCTTCAAGTACTGCAGATTTTTCTTTCATGAATGAACTGTAGGATGGTTCATCTGGTTTTGGTGGATTCACAACAACATCCATAGTCAGCTAAGAGTTTTGAAAGACAGAGGAAGAAAGAGAATAATTTTGTAAAGTATTTCGATGGAGTAAGAGAAAACAAAAGTTCTTACCACCTTTTAATACTAAATTAGATTGTTTAGTGAATTAACATCTAATAGTTATAAGGTGCACGTAAGTCTAGTTGTGTCTTCGTATTTCCCATCACACTTGGCACTATGATTCACCAATGTACGACAGTAATAAATTAAATAAGTCACAAATGAAGACGGAGTATTGGAGTGCGGTTAGGCTGTAAGGCACAAACACGTATCCCACCAATAATTATATATATATATATATATATATATATATATATATATACCTTAGTAGTAATGGAAACTTGATACAAAGAATCAAGAGATTACACGGTCTAACACCATCTATATAGAAATGTGAGGTCACAGGATTGAACGTGGATAAGCCTATTTATCCACTGCTGTGATTCAGTAAGTCTCTAGATCAATTGAAATACATGGCTGACATTCAGTCACAACAATAGACTAACTTTGAACAACATGTTTTCTAAGTCATTCAAAAGACAGGATTATGAGCGAACTAGTATTTGGACACATTTGTTCTACTGTATTTGAATAGTCTAACATGTCGGTTAATTGCAGTCTAATTATATATCTCAACGTGATTAGGAAGTCCAGTTTTGTTTTGATGAGTTTACAAAGAAATATCATAGTGGAATTTGGAGAAGTCCTACAAGTACAAGACAGACAACTTCTTGCGTCCAAGATTTAACTTCTTGTCATCTGCAGGATAGGTTACATGATGTAGGAAATAGTATTTTCAGTAGCATAGATACAGATGAATCTCACTTAATACAACGCCCTTGAAACACAATTTCAGTCTAAGCTTTTCAGATGGGAAAAATCTCAAAACTAAAAATGATAACTAATGGAAAGGGATTTTAAAAAAAGGTTGGTTCAACGGAAATTGTGTCTGAAACCAAGTTAACTTATTTAGAAGTTGACAACATACAGAAGATGTGAGCTTATGTAGTACAATTTCTCAGATATGACTCTGCACAATTTGAGACATTTATTTCATGATAAGAATTTAAAACAAGGAACAAATGTTAATAAAGCAGAATTTAATGAATTCATTAAATTTAGGTAGAACTCATCATTTGAATACTCCACATACTGTGATATGTATACTATTAGAAATACATATAGAGATGTATAGCTGATAAGTAAATAAACTACAATGGATCAATCGCGCAAAAAGACAGATGCGAATGTATTACAGGTCAGGCTGTGATAGATAAGAAGGAAGGGGTATAAGTGACCAAAGATAATAATGGATCACGATTCGATTACATTACTTATATAAACAATTAGTTATCAGACAGAGAAATTGAAAATGTCAAGAATTGCAAACTGAATAATAATAACGAGTTAAGATAATGGTACTGACAAAAGATAGTTTTAAATGAGTCAAGAATAATGATAAAAGATAGAATAAAGTATTATTAATAATAACGGTTAATAAGTAAAAGATATTACCATGGTAGAATCAAAGCGACCACCATTTCCATCTCTATACAGGGACCGGAGCTTATAAACTGTAATTGCACAAGCCGCCGCAAATGCAAGCACCTCTCTGGCAACAGTGAATGACATGACAGCATCAGTATCATGTCGATTTTGATACTTTGACGTCGACTTTTTTCACCACTTGCGAAAACGCCCCACCATGTTAGTAGACAATCACCTTTCTGTACGACCTATGTATTCACTTTCACAAGTACACTCAAACTCATATATGCAGTTGGAAATCTCGAAGATTGGCCACCAGTCTTTTCCAGTTTTTTTGATGACCACGCTTGGTGGTGTTAAGGAAGACAAGCCTTGCAGCATTTGTTTTAAATCTCCACAATAATGAAAGTGCATATTTCAGTGAAGTTCTTTAAAAACGTCAGGAACTGTCTTAGGTTATTCAAACAACATACTTCAGACAAACAGTACTGTTGAAAATAATAACTTATTTAGAAAATGTTGACAGTAAGAATGCGGCTAAAAAGATAAGAATATCCTATAGGGATGTAAAATGTCCCAATGCATTGATACTCTTTATATTTTATCTGACCGTCCCACATAACTGAGTCCTAACTAACTTTGGTTCGGTTCATTATTTTGTAAAACATAGATAAGCGTAACATCATTATTAGATACACACAAGTGAGTGCCTATTTTCAATTTCTTATTTTCGTAAGGCTTCACACTTATAAGTAGACAGTTGTGTTTTATTCAGAACTCAGTGTAAGGCATAAATAAACTGTGCGTGAAAGAGTGAATCATAGTTAGTGATTTCCCCAGTTCACGTGATTCACACAAATTAATCTGCTTACCCTGGAAATGCTAGATTCAGCTTATTCATATCAAGTTGTCATTTAGACACAGTTAACCTAATTCTCCTCTGCCTTCTTCGTTAATTTATCGTGCTACTTCCTTATTACACTTCCGATTTTTGTTATGTAATGCATAATGCAATGATAATAGTGTTAATCCTATGGTGTCAATCAATATTAGCTTTTCCTTAAATATGCACTAAAATTATCCAGTTTCACCTATTGTATTCACATGACTTTTTGTGACTCATTTGTGCAAATCTCTTCCTACTGTCAAAGGTCACAGACACAAAACACCAAACAACCATATATGCAGTATTCTTTTATTTATATAATCACATCTCAGTTAAGAAACTATTAGTTTATATTTCAAACTAATCTCTAATTATTTTCATCAAGCATTTTACTAGTTTGGCTGAACTAAAACCTACACTGTTTATTGCATGGCAAATATCAAGAATTCCACCTATTGAAAAATGTCACCATAGGTATTGTGCGAAGTCTCTAGCTAGCTACCTCTGGTGATGCCGATTGTTTTGTAGGCCACACAGCTCAGCGATGCCGTACTGTAAAGATGGGCAGTATTTCAGTTACACAAGGACGGAACACTCCAAAACACCTCTTTCAGTGTTTGTATAACACCCTTGCTAACAATCCTACTTACTACACTGTAAGCAATTATTCGAATTTTCAAGTATTGGTTTGGTAGGGATTTTGTTTAATTGTATGGAGGATTTCATCATGAGCTGACATCAGTTAGAGAACCACTGGAAAACCTGGGAGTACTGGACAGCTGTTTCGTCCTAGTTTGGGACTCTTCAGCAGTACGCGCCCACCGGGATTCGAACCCAGGGCCTTCTGGTTACAAGGCGAGCTCGTAGACCATTGAGCCACTGGGACCCGATCCAATGGTCCTTGAATTCTAACTTCTGCCAATTCACGACATAGCGCGACCATTTCGCGCAAAATTGAAAGCATAGAATCAGTTCATTTATTATTCACAGTGCACGAAAATGCAGTTTTACCTTCTTAGTACATTGCATCTAGGATGGAATAGGATGACAATTTTAAAATCTTATGTCACAGGGTGGAGGGAGAGATTGATAACAGAAGCTTTGTTTATCGAATAAACTGAAAACATGTGTAATAGGAATGATTCAACACCTGTCCCAGATATCTGGAAAATAATACTACCCCTACGACAAATAGGAAAGAACAAAGATAACTATAAAACTCAAGTTTCAAAGTCGTGTGATTTTAATTGATATGATTACGAACAATAAACTTTGTTCGAAACGTCATCCAGTAAATAATACTGTTTCACTGTGTGATACATCGAATAAACAAACTAATATGGAATCGCATTGTATCTAGAATTTTTTACTCTTGTAACTTTTCCAACCAATGGTTATAATCATTTCTACGGTGGATAAAATTTATTTTGATAAAGTCTCACAGTGTTATACAGCAATATTTACTGATGACATTTTGAGCACAATTTATTGCTCATAATCATATCATGGTACTCACACAAGTTTCTAACTTCGTTTATATAATTCCATTATTTTTCCTCGCTTGATTTGATTGGTGGTAGTATTTTCGATATTTCCGGTATGAGTGATGAGTCATTCCTATTGCATGAGTTGGGTGTAGACTCGATGAACAAGGATTCAGTAATTAACCTCTATGTCCACCTACCTATACTACTTTTTAGAATTTTAACTCTCTTCCATCCTGTTGTGTGGTTGTGTGTTAATGCATGCAGTGCAATTGCTGAGTATTTTTTCTAAATTACTTATCATCTTAGAATGATTGACCCCGCGAAGATAAGCGATTTAGAAAAAATACTCAGCAATTGCACTGCATGCATTAACACACAACCACACAACAGGATGGAAGAGAGTTAAAATTCTAAAAAGTAGTATAGGTAGGTGGACATAGAGGTTAATTACTGAATCCTTGTTCATCGAGTCTACACCCAACATATGCAATAGGAATGACTCATCACTCATACCGGAAATATCGAAAATACTACTACCAATCAAATCAAGCGAGGAAAAATAATGGAATTATATAAACGAAGTTAGAAACTTGTGTGAGTACCATGATATGATTATGAGCAATAAATTGTGCTCAAAATGTCATCAGTAAATATTGCTGTATAACACTGTGAGACTTTATCAAAATAAATTTTACTCATAATGGAATTATACTCCACCACAGTGCACAAGTTCTGTTCTTATACCAACGGTCACAATCAATATTGTGCACATACATACAATTAAAATGACTTCATTGTTTAGCAAGATGCTATATTACTACTGATTGATATGAACAGTTGGAAGCTGCTAGTCGCCAGACAGGGACGATCTAAACATTGGATAGTATTCTCAGTTGGCCTCAGCCTAGATAATCAGTTCATACCACCCGAATTCTCACTAGTTATCAAGACGAAGAAAATTCGTCACTTGCAAATTACACAATTCATAGTGAAAATCCGTGTTTTCCTGCGCGACTCTAAAATATTCAGATCAACAAGGTGATATATACTCCTCTTCGACATCAGCAGTTAAAAATCACTTATATCAAACAGTATTGTTAGTTATTTAGATCATATTTATGCCCCGGTTTGTTTAATTTGCAAATAACTAATTTAATTTAGTTTGACCATTTGTCAAACTTACTACATATAAATATACCTGAATTTTACTGTAATTTGTACAACCATTTTTAAGTTCACAGTGTTCCGAATTTCATAGTTTATAGACTTTCATCACCTGATTGCTAAATGAGAGGATTTTTTAGTCCCAACAAATACGTGAATCCACCATAAACACGTAGTGATTGAATGCCAAGATTATATAAACATTTGATTGGTTTTTTTAAACAATGATTACAGTTATAGTTCGAAATTCAAGTAGTTCAAGTACACAAGTTGTAAAGTGTTTCGGATATCTTTGTAGCGAAGAATATATGTAAATATAAAATATAATGATTAACTGTTGAAAAGATGTATATTCTGTTGTTCCTGTGGTCTGTACCAAAATTTTCTGCAAAGCATGTGAATACATTTATTGAATCCAGTTAAGAATTAAAAAAACCCACAAACCAGTATATCACCACCTAGTACATTCCGCTAATTATGCAATGAAATATTTGGACTTTTGAGTTCCTTGACTAGTTTAAAGATACACTGTCATGAACCAAAAAAGAATTAGTGAAGGCAGGGAGGATCAAACAGTTATAACATTCCGTTTGTACATATCCACGTCATCATGAACGTGGTTAGTCAGACTACGAGGTGAGCAGGTGACCGTTTAATCAATAGTTTGGAAACCAATGCTCGACGAGTTCTAACATCTATCATTACGCGATATAACGCCATCACCAAGTAATGACGGTCAGTCTACTACTCATCAGTGACGAGCTTTGAGGTGAATTTCCTGAAGTTCTAATGAGAAGTCATGACCGGTATGGCATACCAAATTACGTATGAGAATGAATGATGCTATGTTGTAAATTAATAGAAGTTAAGATTTATGGAGCATTGATATCCAACCCAATGACTGAATGGTAATGTGGTTGTCTCGGAATCTGACAGTCCTGCGTCAAATGCACCATGTTGCCACTGGTGCATACAGCTGAAAGTCAAAACGACTGGTTTGGTCTCTGGTCTTCATTGACTGTCTTGTTTGTGTATTCATTTCATAACAACTTGGAATTCAGCAGAAAATCTGTAGCTGCCGTGACTTACTAAGATATTATTCATACACGAGAGATTCCGGTGTGGATTTCATGACTTGTGAATAAATGCATAAGACAAATTCAAGGACAAAAGTGAAATGAGTAAGACAAAAGATAACCATGAATGACAGTCAGCTGTATGCTTTTAAGATAACCCAATAATAGGCATTATTCTGAAAGCAACAAACATGGCTGAATTTTTAATGCTAATAATGACTTGATTTCACCTGATTTTCTAAACTTCACCTGGAATTGAAATCTGTGCTACTGATATACTATTGAGAAATACGTAATAAAGCAGAAACCAATTTTTGGAATAATTCTCATGGATTATGTACTTTAGTAGAATAAATTCCCCCTCCCGTCACTTCATGAGATAGTCCGGTCTCAGAAGTACAGAGTTCAAACTATCAGATTTCACACTGCACCTCTAGAGCTTTGAAGATTGGCTTAGAAAAACTTAGCTCTCGACCAAGTATTCAGTTCACTTCAGCCAAAAAGAGGTATTGATATAGAAGCTAGAGTGTACTAGGTGGTTACTTTCACTAATTCCCTATGATACTGAAATCAACAGCGTACAACATCTATCCGTTTATAAAACACACGACTTTCGATATATAAGTTTAAATAAAGTTGCATCTTTACTATTTATCATATTACAATCAAGTGATCTGTACACGCATATGTTTCACTTGATGTTAATACTAATTTGTGACTGCAGTGGCACAATTTTTTTGGGACACTAAGTAGTTACTGAAAGAGACATGTTTATCTCTTAAATAAAGACCATTCCGACAAAAAATACATATATCATTAGCTTATTTTTAATTCACTTTATGATTCGACTATAGCATTAATGACCTTATTTGCAGATGTGAGTCAAGGTGATGATTCTTATTCATTAGTCAGAAGAATGAACCTTTAAGATGTTTCATGACATTGATTTTAATACAGTGAATTTCTGTTGTCATATGATCGGTTATCTAAGCCTTCGATAGTATTAATCCAATAAGACTTTATACATATATGATAAAATACAAATTATTTACCTGACCCAAAAGCGAAGAACACAGTCGAGCTGAAAGACATTTATACAATTGTTGTTGAACATCTGCTGGGAAATTCACCAGTTCACAATATCCACCACGAAGACCACATCTAATTGATAAATACAATTAGCATGTACAGACAAATAATAACATAATAACTAAATTTATTTTACTTTGACTTTATTTATCAGTGATTAGCTTCTATGAGTTGAGAATTAATCATAAATATACTCTGCTACGTAAACTGCTTATTTGTTACACTTCTCCGTAAAATATTTTCATTACTCCGTATGAAAACATAAAAAAGGTGGGGAAGATTGATAATATACGTACCATTTCATATTTGTGTTGACTATGCGCAATCAAAATGACCAATCCTTTTACTTCACAAGTGTTCATACAACTGCTTGCAGTGAATCTCAAGCGTTTCAGTGTATATTACATTACCTACTTTAGGTTCTCAAATCAGAGTGCATTTAATTTGCAAATTATTTCTCCACAATCTTTGTTGTTACGTTTTAATCAGTAGTGCTACATTACACTCAATCCGTTTCGTCTACTATACACTCCAAAGTATAAAATGAACAGACAATTCTGGCCTTTTATTTACATGACATTACTGTGCATCCAATCAATAGTAATAATAATCACTTTGTTCCAAGCACTGATAATTATACAGAATGGAATTTTTAGCGTTTTTATACATATTACAACAATTCAGCTCCTTTTATAAATATGTTCATACTTAAAATTTAAAATAGTAATAATAATATTAATAATGAGACCACTATAAACAGAATGTTGGTGGAAACATAATGAAGTATAAGTAGGTAGTATCATAGATAATACATGTAATAATAACCTCTGCTTATACTTTGCGGTTCAGATTACTGATCTGAAAAGTTTATAAGCTCTTTTTTGACATTTGACTATTTCTTTGCACAAAACCCGTGCTAAATATAGTGGTATGGTAGAATTTTCATATTTAGTTGTACGAGCGTAAATTCCTATGAAGTTTCTTCTGGTTTTATCCGAAGAGATACAACGAGAAATTTGAGAGTAAAGAGGATGTTCAGTATCAGACAAGATAACTTTAGCCAACTGCTTGCGAGAATAGAAGTGCCTACTGACATTAATGTCAGTTAGGTGAGTCAGTGGCACACCACTAACCCTACTTACAGTCTTCAGTGTTCTACGTAATATGACAAAGTCATTTTTGAGAAGTTCAGGGAAGAATAGTGACGAACAGTAAAGGAGAATGGGCAGAATACATGAATTAACAAAATTGTAAGCGAAGAGGCTGAGTCTCAACTTCTTTATGTAATAAGTTAAACGAAACTTTTTCTTAGAAATCAACAGGATGTCAAACCACCAACAGAGATTCAAAGAGAAACTGATACCGAGATCAGAGATATTCGGTTAACTCCTCATCACAGTGCCGTCAATATTACACAATCAGCCCACATCTCCAATGATTCAGACAACCTTCAAAACGCATAGATTTCTGACTTAAGTATAATTTCATATTTTCAGCAAGAATACAGTTACATGATTCTGCTGATTATCGAAACAGGTGAAAAACTTAGTTCCACAGTTTCCTGCTGAACTAATTTACCACTAAACTCCGTATATTATAAGAAACAACAAATAATCAAGTTCAAGTCAAATGTTCTTCAATGCATAAATCTGTTATGATTATATATATATATATATATATATATATATATATATATATATGTCCATACAGCTTAATTGTTCACCTGATTCGGTATAGGGAAGAGGTTAATTGAAACACACTTTAGTCACATGCCTGCATCATTTTAACCTTTGATTTATTATTTTAGTTTAGTGAATAGTTTACATTAGTGAAATTAATAGTATTACATAGTGTTTTGTATCACATGTATGTATTTAAGTTCATTCATTTAACATAGAATGAAGCTACAAGCTTCCATTCAAATCTGGAGTAACTAACAGTTGACTTTTAGAAATAACGAATATTAACAAGTAGAAGGTGTTAATATATCACTTATGTCTCTTGGTGCATGTTCGGATTAATGTCAATTAAACTTACCACTAACACAAAATATACATCCTTTGAATTCTCTCAACAGATATTTAACACTATATTTGAAACTTTGCTATTTTATATCACTTTGTTTAGAGAATGCCAGTTGTCATGGTCCACTGAGACAACGTGGAGCCATTACACTGGTAGTATTAAAAATAAACTTACTCTCCCATATAGCCTTTACTGCTTGACATAAACGATGCTAGTTGTAACTCTTTGGCAATTCGTCCACCAATATCGTGTAAAGCACGTTTAAATGAAACAAATCCTCTATTTGGTGCGTAAATATTGTGTTGATAAACTTCATCTGCCAGTACTACCAAATTATGCTTGTAAGCAAATTGTAAAACACTCGTTATTGTTTCTTTTGGAAGTAACTGTCCTGTTGGATTGCCAGGATTGATTACTACCAAAGCTCGAGGAACACATTTATCTTTACACTTTTCCAGAGCTTCTTCTAACTGTTGAACATTTAAACCCCATTCGTTTGACTCATCAAGATTATAGTCAATCTGCGATGAAAATTCAACATAAGTAAGAGAACGGTTTTATTCTAACCATTAAAAAATTTACTAGTCTGTAATATGATAATATGAAGTTCATGTATTGTCGCAGTTTGGCATGAAACTGTGTTGATCGAGGTAGACATATACGAATTCAAATTCGTTTTAGAAACTACCGAATAAATATAACTGATCAACGTGGAATTTCACACAGAATTAAAGTACTTAAACTTACCATACTTTAAAGAAGTATACAAAACGAAGAAACAGAGGCTACAATGGATAAAACTATGTTTATCAGAAGAACAGTCGCTAACTGAAGATTTGTGAAAATTCTCAGAATCTGAGAGACATCAACAGCATTACTGTACGGCGTCTTAAGCCATACCATTAGAAGTCTGTAATTATTTTGCTTTCCGATGACTCCAGCTAGACAATTTACACCTTGCGTCAACGATTGTATAGATTGATGTCATGTTTTGTTCTAACCACCCCTAAATGGTTTACATCAACCCGATTAGCTAGCATTGCTTGTCAAAGAAGGCAGTGGGTGCGCCTCAGTTGTTTAATGTCCTGTTATGTAGTGAATGGAATCCCGTTTCTGGTCAGCCCAAACTAAAAACACTGTTTAATTTGTTGGCCGCCAACACACAGGCATAGATGAATATAAATAGTTTCCATTGTTGTTAAGTACTGTTAAAGAAGATCAACAGAAGATTTTATTTGAAATCTAATTATGCTTTATCGTCCATATACATATATATATATATATATATATATATATATATATATATGGATCATGTGCACTAGAAATAATGTATAGTTCGAAAGTTATGGCTTTGTTTCGCTGAATAAATTTCATATACGCGATGAGTGAAATAAAATAAAATTGATCTGAATTTTGAATTTTACTATTTAACATATATGATAGAGAATTTCTCATTTGAACGTTTATTTGATTAGTTAATTCATCACAGCACTATAATCATAAAACTGTAAATAGAATGTTTACCTGAAATGACATTTCATTCAGCATACACTTTAACAGTTTGTTTACTTTTAAGGAACTAGACCGGATAGAAATTACTTTGGTGTTACACAAGTGAAAGGAGTTGATAAAAAGTTGCCTTCGCCTAAATTACAGTTAACCAAAAAATTCGTGCCAACTTCCTAGTGAGCTTGGGTGTTGTCTCACTATACCCAATAATAAAGTTGAAGATTTCATTTATTTATTTTTGAAACGTCTAAAGTTTACAAACGGTATAAAGTGAAGTAGTGCATTTCTGAAAGTGTTTTTGTTCAGTTTCATATACTAAAGAGTTGATTGTTTGAAGTAGTTTCACCGGTTTAGTGTCATTTTGTAGTCACCAGGCATGTGAAATATCCGTCGAATCAAATGTAATGTACAACAAAACCAAGAAGTCTTATCTGAACTAAATAATTTGAAGGATATGAGTACAATTGGAAACAAATTTAGTTTTTTTAATGTTATGTTGTGCATTTAGTCAATCACAAAGTCAATGAAACTGTTGGAAAACTGTCAATCTTAAAATGCAAAGAGGAATACAGTAAATTATGTCGGGAAATGATGATTCACTTGATAGACAAATATAGACCACAATTTCAACGAACAGTATCTGAACTAATAAGCCCTAATCAGAATAGGATGTTGGTTATTATCAAAGTAAATAAATAACTCCAGTTACAAAATAAATGCATTCAGCCATAGTCACATAGTACACTAAGGCAACCGTTCAAACAGGAAAAGAATTAACCTTCTGTTATCTTTTATATCAGACTTATTAAACGTAAAATAACACTCTACGCCCAACCTCAGTATTACTCCTCATATTATACTACTTAACACGAGACATACAAGGTAAGCATATATAATCAAAGACAGTTAGCCTCTTCAAGTTTCCCACTTTCAGCAGTCATTTTACAGCCACATAAAGGCCTGAGCGAACGGTTGGACACTACATATGTCTTTTGATCAGTAGCCAGATAGTATAGTGCCGGAAGTTATGTAAGTTGGCAAATGTTATACAAACCTTTTCTATCCATGTTGAGATTTCACCAGCAATAAGTCGACTAGGGCTGATGCAACTTTTAAAATCAGTGAACTGGTCAACACGCTCAGCCACTTCCCACCTTATCTTTAAACTAGGATTCGCCGTAGAGCAGTTCTCCGCCATCGTCTTGCATTTGAAAAGGACAAATCGCATGCTAAAAATACTGAGATTTCTGCTCAAGGTACTTAGAAGACACTGCATTTTGTCAGCATATTCATCTGCGTAGACAATTTTATCTGCATACTCTAAGTCAACGAGACTGTTCTTTGGTAACTAGTCAATCATTAAGTCAATAAAGTCGGTTAGGGTCATGGATATTGCTCAGCAGTTGAATATTCATGGAATACATCTCACAAGAATATAATCGAGAACTAGACATTCTAAAATGTACTGTTTAACATTTCAGTCTTTAAAATATACTAGGAGCTCTTAGATTGTGGCAAGATAACTAAACAGTGCAAATCAAACACCGACATACTTCACAATAGAATGAAAAGTAAAAATAACCGTGCTAAAATCCCTTCAACAAGATGTGTAACAAGTTGATATTTGATATGAAATTGTACACAACCTGGCTTACCTGATAAGCATTGTATTCAGCGTTTGTTGCGGAATAAAGAGGATATTGAGGGATAGGAACCATAACACCAGCACGTCTACAGCCATCCTCCGAAGTAGATATCAGCTGTAAGATAGACTAAAAAAATGAAATAAGACTGTACTTCTTGATTCAGTTAGACGGCTTTCAACATTTTAGGATGAAATACCTACTGATTATAGGTGTAAATAAAAGTGAGAACAGTAAAAATCGCTGATCAATATTTCACCTTTTAACCCTTGCCACTTCATTTACAGAGTAGTACTTTGGAATAAATCTAGACACTAAGCATTAACATTCCACATATCCTGATGATCAATTAATCGTAACTTGTTGGTATTAGTTACTTGTATATCTGTACTGTAATTGTGGTGATAAGTTATGCACTATATATGTATGTCTCAGCTATTTCGTTCGTCATATAACTGCGGTATTTTAATACCATCTACTTTGGAATTTCATTATTTTAGCAAGAATTAGTGACTCATTAGACAGCTTAGCCTCGCAGAGATATTAGAAAGCCACTGTGATTTATTTGTAATAGGTGAACGTACTAAGCAGAATATTTAATTATATTATCAAGAATCTTTAAACAAGAAATATAATGAAGAAATATTTCACTAAATTCTTCCTTTTTAAAGGCAGTTTTGAAAAAATGGGGTTTTACACTCAGTGCTACATTGAGATGACAGATTCATAGGATGTAAATGAATCGCTTAGCCATGTAAACAATGTTATGACATGACAAAATTTTAAAAACAGCAAGTTTTGACTACCTGTACTTACTTTAACAGCTTCACTAGCCCCGGTAGACAGAAAAATATCTTCAGGATTTGCTTGCAACTGATCACGACATTCTATGTAGTTGGCGACATCTTCTCGGACAATCTGGACGCCTGTAGATTGGCTATAAACTCCTAAGAGGTGTTCAAGTATCATATTAATCGAAATGTAGGGAAGCTAATTGTTTTATTTGTACAAGTCTAAAAATAACTACGAAAATAAAATCTATCGACACATTAAGTTTACAGTTGTAATTTATACCTTGATTTATCAAAAAGTAGAAATTAAATCCCTTTTAAAGTATCTAATGGACTATAACTCACGGTGCAACTTACTGTAAATGAGACATTTTGCTGCACTTACCCGAATTTATAAATGAACTGATAAATTCAGATAATCGGACAAAATAACACTTAATAAGAACATTATTCTATACACCTCAAATAGGTAAAAGAAGTACTTTTCAAGTGTTGGTTTGTAGGGATTTGATTGGTCACAGGATTTCATCATGAGCCGACATCGGTTAAAGAACCATTGGAAAAACTGGGAGCACTTTTAATATTACCTTTTATTATTTCGCGACTCTGAAATTTGTGCAATCTGCATATTTTTGTTAGTACATATTCATAATTTAGTACCATTCACCTCATTAGTAACTTAAATATTTAATAATCTGGACACACCTTTCTCTAAAAAATCAAGTGTCACGAAAATTCAAAAACATATCTTTACTACATTTTTACAGGTATATGCTTCTCACCAAATGACCATGTTCAAACACGAAAGTGCGACTTACCAATTTGGGGATTTAACTCTACAATATGGGTTTAAACTCAACCTCATTCTCCCCAGCCTATTATGAAACGGAAGTGATACATGTTCTAAAACTAAGTGTGGCTAATGTCCCATCATATGTATGCATCTGTACTGAGTGTGAACTTAAAATATACAGAATGAAAAATATTTAGTGACCTCAGCATAATAATTTGCCACAATATTTATCTTAAGTGTCTTAATTCTTCTCCGCTGATCACTGATGAAAAGCGCATTTCTAGATTCAGACTTCCGTTACTGATGAAACACCTTGGCGTTTTTAAAGATTCATTTGACTCAAAAATTTAAAACGTTAAATCACCGTTACCGGGATCAAGAAAGCGTTTTGATTAACCACTTTTTTCACTAGAAAAAGAAGTTTAACTAGCTAAGGTAGCCTGAATTTTACACAAAAAGTGACTGCTTGTTTCTTCAGGGAATTTTTAACGAGGATTTTTGTCTTTCCAACGAAACATTATTAGAAGAATGAAATTTCTATATTCCATATAAGTGAAGTAGTATTCAGTAAAACTGATAAATTAGGCGTAGTTTAATTTGCGAGAGTAAAGTTCATTTCAAGTTTGGTATCACTACAAACCGATATCATTCCGAATCACTGAGAACAAGGGGCACTGAAACATAAATATGAAATCCCACTTAACAATGACATGGGAATCAATATACTTGACGATGAGTGAAGAGTAAGTAATGCTATTTGGCTGCTCAAACCCTGGGAAGAACTCAAACAGCAATGCTCCACTTGGACGTTTTAATACCCTTGACCCAAGATTTGGTCATATACTGATATGGCTATTCCCCCTTTCCTCCTTGTACAGTTTTCAACTACATTTTTACATGCATCGGTAGATTCACTTGGTGGTGCGTAGCAGTCTTATCAACAAAATATATCAGCTGAAACAATCGCTGAAAACTTGTTGGAAACACACCGATCTTTGGTTCTCTATCCATCATTACCACTGATAGCAGTGCACACTTTAAAAGCCGCCTATTTCAGTAACGCGATGATCTGCTAAGGATTAAACGCATGTGAACCACATCTTATCATCCTATTTCTAACAGCGTGGTCGGATTACTGTGCAGGTAACTCACCCCTTAGCTTCATGTTAAACCAACTGATAGATGCTTGTCATTCACTTTCCTATTAGTACAGTCGGACATAAGAGAGCTAATTTAAAGGAAGACATTAGATACTGCGCCCCCAGTGTAGCCTACAGAACACTGTTACGACTACTAAAAGTGTTTTTCACCTTAGATAAATAGTTCACATGAAATGATTAACCATATACAGTTATTGAAGAGCGTAGCTTCCACAACAGCAAAAATGGCAGTTGCACATACCATTTCAGTCGACAAACTGTATTTATATCATTGTCAGAAGCGACAGATTTAAGCAACCCCTGAGACCGGTTTGAGATAGTCTGTTTGAAGTTCTAGGAAGAAGTAGCAGTCACCGCAATGGAACGAACCAGTTAGAAACACTGCAAATATCCATAAGGTTAAATCAGCAAAAGTTTACAATACTTTGAGGAAAGATAATGAACATCTTAATAATAACAAGTGGTTAGAATAAAACGATCATACAATCACCTTGAACGAAACCACACACACCTGCAGTTATAACATTTCCAAGCAAATTTGTTCAATCAGAAGCGATAGCTTTGTCACAAATAAATCAAACTATCAATCACAGATGACAAAGCAAAATGATTGGCTATTAAAAAAAATAAATTGTTAAACTGGTGAGGGTTATAGTAATCAATTACTATCAAAAACCTTGGAATAAATTTTTTTCTAGAAGTGTCTAGATGTGGAAAGTTCAACCTAGCAATGATACGAGTGCATTTAGTGAAAACAGTAACACTAATAAATTCAAAAATGATCATTATTTTCATGTTAGGCGAATATATCTACACTAAATCACAAGCTCACCTACACTTCCACCACAACTTTCCAAAAACCGTTTGGCTCTCAGTTTAGCATCATCCGGCACTAAATTGCTCTCCATAACAACGTTGTTTGTAGCAGCAGCTAATACATCACGAATGAACTTTATGGGTTTTTGACCAGAAGCATGACAGTCTCCTATGTTACACCGTATAATTTTGCTAAACTTTTTGTGAGAATCCTGCGTGGTTAGAATAAAGTATTTCAGAAAATCACCTCGGCAATCTCTTTTTCTATTTCAGAAGCCCTTTGTACTATCGGGCCACGTACAGCATATTGTAGATTAACAACGTTAGGATTAATTGTGTTGCATGTCATTTTTTGATAGGCTCGGACAGTTGTGTAGACGGCATACGTAGCATTAGAATACTTCGAACATATAAAACCAACCATCATTTTCCGAGATTTTAAAAACCTTCTCTTTATGTTTTGTATGAGTGACCTAAATATTCAAACGAATAAACAAAAAGCGATGAAAACTACCAGAAGTTCTGGTTCAGAGTAAAACGTATATTACAGTTCCATACATATGAGGCTAATTGTTTTCTTTACCGAACAAAAAGTAAAGAACTCACTTGAGGCACATGAAAGCTGATGAAAACCGTATGAGTTAAAAGTAGCTGCAGAGGTCATTTGTTGTCAGGGTGAACTTCGCCTATACGCGTATATAACAGCGTACCAAATAGCATGGGTATCACCGATAATATCAAATAATCCTTCGCAACGTCTCTTTAATTCCCGCGTATCCCAAGCCAAATTGCATTTAACCCAAAGCCACATCGAGAAATTCATGAGTAACCTCAACTATCTCTGGATCATTGTGACCTGGTCAGACACAAAAAATTCAGTTCATTATCACCAGCTGATCTGAAAGCATTTTTTCTTGCGATTTCTAGTTTTACCATCAGCCTCAGCGGAATTCCCAGTTCGGTCGTGCAGTGACTGCTATAAAAGGAGTCTTTTGTCACCTGTTGTTTATCTATATGCCGATTTGAATCTACTCAGTCGTGCTAAGTAAAAGGCAAAAATGTTACTTCTTGTGTGGAAAGGACAGTCTCTATGTGGCATGAATGACTTTCTACATTGCGTACCATACTTCAGGCATCGTTTGCGAGTGCAGTGTACACACAAAGCAATATTCTTCACGACATTCATACCATCTAATAGTCTTGACTGCCCAATCTCAGCTGAATGAATTGACTTCATTAGTGAGGATCAGCATCCGCTTCTGAAATATAAAGGATCTATGGGCTAATTATTTCATCGAGTTATGTACAAATTTTCATATATTTGGTTCAATGACTTCATAGCTGGTTTGAGGTAGCCCGTTCAATGATACTAATTGGAAACAAGTGCTAAATGGCAGAACTCTCACTGCAATTTTTCTGGTAGTGAGTGGTCTTTTGATGGTCTGTTTTTGCCAATAGCTTCACCACGCATGAATTCACCATATCAGTCTTCCGGTACTCGTGCTTCATTGCATCCGTCAGAGAAGATAGAAAAGCGGTGGACTTTTTGAAAAAAATTGACTGGGAAGCTTGGTTTATTTGCACAGACTTGCACACTCCTTGAATGGGGAACACTGGAAGAGTACTTCCAGTTTTTTGAACGGGGTACTAGGAAATTCCTGTGTATAGTGGAAAAACTGATGTATCCAAAGTAGATTTTTGGCAAATAAAGCTATTTTTCCTGCACCTTGAATTATCTGAGTGAAGATGCTCTGGAAACTTTAAGGTTCTCCCGGAACTCGTTTCTCCCTGCCTCACTCAGATCTCCCGTTCACTGCAAAGTATTGTCCACCTCTCCAAGTACTGAGAAGCATTCTTTCATTTGAATGTTATTTGGAGGACAAGTCATTACTCGTAGGCTTGCCCTGCGTACATTCCAATTTTAAAGGGGAGTCATTAATGCAGCCGTCATGTCTGTTTTAATCTGAAGCGTGAAGTATTTCCGTCCGTTTGGTTTTCCGGATGGTCCATCTTATGGAGATACCACTGGCCCTAAAAATTGGTGCATACGCGTAAAAACGGTTTTTAGCCTTGGTTATAAATGTGTATAAACAGTAATCGAAGGAGGGTGGGCTTGAGTAAACATTCATGAGCCTTTTTGGACACAATGCGTGATCGATTTCTCTAGGAAAACTGTTAGAAGAAACGAATTTATCGCGTGATTATAGTGTCACTTTGTGTATGGAGTTTTAGCTTGTACGGAAGGGGTCTCATTAATGGAAAGGTAGATAACTAACGGTAGGCTGTTTCCCCAACGTCTGAAAGGTCTAGAAATTTTGTTTAGATAGGCAGTATATTGTGTGCTGATGATCCTGCACATTTAAAAAATACTAATCACTTGACCTTTCTTTTTGTAACCCACACAGACAACATAATCCAGTTGTCGCAGGTATGTCAGTATTTTAAGTTCTCGTATGAGACAGGATCAATAATTAACCGAAAGTTATGTTAAAAATTTCTGGTGGAGTCGGATCTGAGATTTCACAGAGTATTTTTTATGAAATAAAGCTATTGGTAGTAACATCGAGAGTTGTTTGGTGTTCAGATAACTTCTCATTGGGTAATGTTATCGGGTTCCATTGATATTATCATTAGACAGCCAGACTAGAATGTTAGTGGCGAGATATGAGTGGGAACTTTATTCAGTTGAGAACTAGTGGGTTAAACAGAGTCAGGTATGAGGCATATCTGAAGCTAGGCTAGGATAGCCAAGATTATGAAGAGTGAAAGTAGTTAAATAGGTGGGTATTACATTGAAAGACAAAGCAGTGTTAAGTGTCCCTTTTTGTGTCCAAGTATAGCGACTGTAAAGGATTTATAGAAAAATTGGTGGATCGCAAATCAAAGCTATTACAAAGTGATCTCTAAAATGAAACCGTATACATGACAGGGTAGCGAGATACAGTATGGACAAGGAGGGCGGGAATGTTTCTGGCAATCAGATGATTTTTAGTAATAAATGACCACGACTGTACGGGCTTTTGTCTAACATTCAGATACATAGCGGTAAACAGTTCCCTAAAGTTATCAGCTAATGCCTTTCCCCATTCACCACCTATAGTTGACCTTAACTGTTAAGGCTGGCCATTTATGATGAAGGTACGCAGTCAAGCGCCCTCTCTATTTGAATTACTTTCAAGCCACATTCAATTTTCTGCAGTGACAACTCGTCACTGCCAAACCGTAATAATACAAAAATGCATTTCATATTCCGGGAAACCGAGTATTAGTTCTGTTCCGGGCTTGAAAAGTCACCCTTATGAACCAGTTTGTTTTTTTCATCACGCCTAAAATAATTTTGCGATTATGCAAGACATCAACAAGGTGGTGTTAAATTGCTAGAAGAAACAGGGAAAGAAAAACGGATTGCATTAAGACAAGAAAATTGGTATCAGACTGGGTTGTGATATGAAGTGTGATTCGCCAGAGGAATAGTGCTGTAAATGGCAACTGGCTAACAAATAAAACTTCCATTGAGAATGGATGCAGAAAGAAAGGCTGAACCATCATAAGTTGGAAGTTTACTTTGCAAATAATCAATAAGTTTATTTCGAAGTAGAAAACACCTTCAAAGTTTTAGCCAACTGTTCGTTTATATCTGAAAACTGGGAATATATGGTTAAAAAAATCCTGAAAGCTATCTAATTTACACACTGAAAGCTATTGTTTTACGGAAGTGAGGAAACCGATTCCTTTTTAAATACACATCGTTATGGTTTGGGGTAGGATAAAGGCTATCGCAATGTATTTTCACGCACTGTATGTGTCATCGCGTTCATGTCTATAGAGGCGTTATAAGAGTGAGAATGGAGAAATATTTAAGTGACTGTAACTATAGCAGCCCAAACCGGAACTACCTAGCAAACGGATAATGACCTTGACAGCGATAACTTCGACCAGTTAGATGCCAATATGGAAACAGCGCATAATTTGAATAAAATGTTTATTCAGAAGTTTGGAGTAACTTAGACTTGGCGAAAAATAACTTAAACTGAAAAAAATAGGGCAAAGTTCAACAATAGCTTCCGAGGAGTGTGAACGCTCCAATGACCTTGAACGCATGCTAGTCGTTTGCTAACGGCATCTGTCATTATCATAGCTGAAAGATCAACGCTATTCACCAACATATGGGCAAATTTCACTCAGATCGCGTGTTTAAGTTCTGTTTGTACAATGTGTTAATAGCTCGTTAGGATTAAGATTAGGGTCAAGTTAAGTATTGGGGTTAGGTTTCGGGTCAGGGTTAAGTTTATGGTTACGATTAGGGATAGATTTATGGTTGATGTCATTTATCTTAATGTTTTTATTATCCACATTTTCTGGTTAGTAGTCGTCTTTCCTCTTGCTGGAAACTATAATAATTCAACCGAGGGTTTTTTTGGAAGACTTATTGCTGCTCTATTTTGACTGAACTAGAATGCACGTATATCTTAGTACTTCTTCGCGTTTATATTTGTGTCCTAACGTTGTGATTACTCGACATCCACAACGTAATTAAAAAGGCACTTGCGAAGGAATACGACAGTGTATTATTGCAGCAATCAAAATTCAAAAAATCGAGCGAGTACAAAAAGTATCAATTGTTAACATGCATC